>JAOUQZ010000047.1:10009265-10026248 GCA_028564935.1 Neosilurus hyrtlii
ACACACACACACACACACACACACACACACACACACACACCCACCTCATCATAGTGACTAGGCCTTCTGTTGTTTCTGTGTGGAGTTGCATGTTCTCCCCGTGCTTGCAGGGGACTTCTGATTTCCTCCAACAGTCCAAAGACATGCACATTAGGCTTACTACACGGTGTGGAATGTTCTCCCCATACTTGCAGGAGTTTCCATCAGGTACTCTGGTTTTCTCCCACAGTCCAAAGATATGCACATTAGGCTAATTAGCTGTTTCAAATTGCCCCTAGGTGTGAATGTGAATGATTGTGTGTCCTGGCCCAGCAATGGTCTGGAGAGCTGTTCAGGGTGTACTCCGCCTTTGCCCAGTGTTGGCTGAGATAGACTCAGCCTACCCCCAAACCCTAATAAAATTAAGCAGTTTGGCAAATGTGGGAGAGTGTCAGTTTTTATTCATCATTATTTGGACACATGAAACAGTCAGACAGGAGAGGCGGTGCTAATGTCTGTAAGTAGCCAACTCACTTGAACAACTTAAGCTTGAAGAACTACATGTGTCGTTTTAGCAAGATGGAGTTACAGCATGCACAGCTTGGAGATGGAAATATTTCTGAATTTGGAGATCTTGTAGAGGAAAGGTGATGTAACATGTAATTGTTAAAGGTAATTAAATTATTATTTGCACACATGAAACTGTATTGAATGAAGTTTCATGTGTCCAAATAATAATTTGATTACCTTTAACAATTTTGTTTCATTTACCTTTGAAATATAGGAGGATATATTGGTTCACAGTGTACATTGCTGTAACATTTGTAACTGTTTCTGGTTCTGGTAAGTCAAATGGGTGATGCTGAATCAATGAAGCATACAAGATACATTGATCAGTGACATCACAAACAGCTGGTCTAGTAAGACTGATTTTTCCGGTTGGCAAAACAGAAAAGAATCACATTGTTTGGTGATGTCACAAACAGCTAGTCAAGCGAGCCGGATTCTTCTGCCTGGCAAAACGGAACAAAGTAATCACTACTGTATTTGGGACATGCGTTAATTAACAAGTTATTCTTTGCTATTTTTTATTTGATTTTGCAATTTTACTGTGATAAACAGTACAGTCTCATATGGACAGCCTTAAATAAGCCTCAAAAGTTGTCAGAACCATCCGAGCATGATTGACTCTGCAGTGAACATTTCTTAACAGATAGTCATGTGGAAAAATTCGCCAATCAATTAATAGTAGTTTTTTTTTTTGTTTGTTTGTTGGGCTAGCCAAGTACTCATCATCATCATTATTTGATTTGATGATTGGTTTTCTTGGGCTAGCCAAGTACTATCATGCATATATTGCAGCCAGTTGACCTGTAGGGATTCCAACCAGTCTTTTTTGGGGGCCAGACTCCATGTCCCTCTGTCTCCTTGTCTCTCTCTCACAATGATCTGCCAAGTGTTTCACATGACCTACACACTGTGTGACATCATTACCTACTGTTAGATTCGCCCTCTGTGAGAATGTAAGAGTTATAGTGGGCATGGTGTCACTGACTTTTTCACTCATCACAAGAGCTCTGCATCAGAACAGGTCTGTGTATTTCCTGATTGATTTCTGCTGCATTCATCTTCTTGTCTTTGGCAATTTGCAGAGAGACATTTTCAAGAGATAAATTTCACTTTAGAAATGAGTTTAAAAAGTTGAGTGTACAGCTATACGCCTCTGTGTAGAACTGGACACAATAAAAGATTTGAGATACTTCCCTAAACTAGTCATTCGCACTAATTCAGATTGCTTTATGACTGTGGGATGTCCCATGGGGGACAATGGGGGTAGTCAACTTAGGGAAATTCTGGTGGCCAGACCACATGTCCTCTGTCTTTCTTATTCTCCCTTATCAATGTGTCACATAACCTACACACTTCAGTGATCTCACAGAGAGGGGTGGCAACGATAAGAAGTATATTTATTTCCAATGACTTGTAGGTTTTCAGCAATTAGTGTATGTAAAGTCTAGAGTAGTTTATCAATCATCACTCACTCGCTTGCTGAAATTAAGGTTGTTAAGGTTGCAGGGAGGTTAGAGCCTACCTCAGCTGACACTGGGAGAAGGTGGAGTTCACTCTGAACAGCTGGCCAGACCATCGCAGGGCCAGTACACACACAACCATTCACACTTACCCCAAGGGGCAATTTGGAATAGCTAGTTAACTTAATGTGCATGTCTTTGGATTGTGGGAGGAAGTGGGAGTACAGGGAGGAAACCCACGCAAACACAGGGGGAGAACATGCTAACTCCACATAGACTCAAACCCAGGCGGCAGGCTGTGAGGGTGTCCACCATTGATGTGCCACCCGGTAGTTTATCAGATAGTTGTAAATATATAGAAAGTTCACATTCGGCCGCCTGCTAATTTTGTAATGACCAGTTTTTAAATGCTTTTAAATGAAGTAATAAAAATTATATTCACAGTCAATTTCTTGACATTCCATTTTGTAAACTGGTCAAAAACTGGTATTCTGACTCCAGACATAGTTTTGACAGAATTATTGCAGATCTGTGTTTAAATGTGTGAGATTTACTGATCACCATTTTTTGTAAAAAAAAAAAAAAAAAAAAAAAGAAAGAAAGAAAGAAATGTTTATTTAGACAGGTAATTTCAATACTAGCATAGCTGCCAGCATATGGAAACATGTGTGAAATGGAAAATTACTGTATGTAGTAGTCAGTGTGAATAGAATACTGCTGTGCTGTCCACACTCTGAATGAAGCTCTGTTCTCGCGTTCGAGAAATCTGTACTCGATTGCTTTCCCCTACTAGCACACGCAGTCAACTTGTTCAAAGACGCCGCTTTTTAGTTTTAGTTTTAAAGAGAAATGGCGAAAAGCGTCATATGCAACTTTTTATAAACTCGCTATAAATATTTGCTATAAATAGTGCACCAGATGTGCACATTTTAGATCAATATTGCTGCTAGTGCGGCAGGGTAATCAATCGAGACTTGATCTCATCGCTTGTCTTGTGTACGGCTGCTTCAAGAAGCATTAGAGCAAAGAGCAGCGTGTGTTTGCAGAGTCTTATTTCGGTTATTAGTGTCGGGTGATGGGGAAGAAGTAGGTTCACGACAGTAGATCGTTTCAAGGAATCAGTGTCTGCCTCACAAAGTGAAAGAAACAGTGAAATGTCTTGGTTGAAGTCACGCGCAGCAGCCTAGCTAGCAAGCTAGCTCTGTTCCTCCCTGGCTAGCAAAAGCTGTAGGGAAGTTTCTGCGTGTTCCGAGGAGAATGCACCGTTTCTTCATTGTACCGGTACCTGGGGACGAAAACACAACAGACTGTGAGTGACTGAACTGTTTGTTTACCAGACAATGCGTGTTAGTAACTGTTATTGTCTGTCATTAGCGACTAGCCAGTCTGTCAGTGTCAAGCTAGCAGGGTAGAAGCCTCTGAACTCTCCATTTACGTGTTTGTACCTGCAGTACTGGACCTTCTGTGGTCACCAGTGTTCTGATTCGTGTTGTTTCTTCTTCAGGAGAAACAGCAGGAGTGAGAGTGTGAAGTAAGAGCCGTGTGCTGGAGCGTTTGTCCCTAAGCACGGAGTAATGCGGGGGCTGTGAGGGAGCTCCACTTCCCGGCCTGGTGCTGTATGTGCTGGGTGTGCTGGATGTAGATGATGCGGATGTCCTGGCTCATTACTGTCATTAACCGAAGAATTATGAAACTGCTCGTAGCTCTGGGACTCATCGCATACATCGCCTGTGAGTGCACTCTACATACATGACAGGATTACTTCTTAATAGTCCACAAACCAGACTTTAGGGTCTTGAGTTGTTCCCCACAGGTTGCACCTTTTCCTCTTTTCCCATTCATTGATTAGCTGGTGTGTGTGTGTTTATGTGTGTGTGTGTGTGTGTGTGTGTGTGTGTGTGTGTGTGTGTAAGTCGCAGTGCACCACAAACCAAGTTCAATATCAACAAGTGGCTTAGCCTGGCATTACATAGAACACACACAGCCTGGTTTCCATAAGTTCAGAGGACTATACATAGTCTTACATGAATTTCCTGGAGATTAAACCTAAGCATAAGCACAACTTGCCTAATTCTAATCCTTTACATAACTTTTAATGTCCTCACCTTAAAACTTTACAATTTTTACTTTGGGGACATGCGTTCCCACCTTTTAGAGGTGGGAAGAAATCTGAGAACCCACAGGACATCCTTATTAACACGTGGAAAACATGCAAAACTTAACCGGGAGACTGTAACCAGAGCTCACAACCGGATCAGGGTCCTGAAGCGCTTTCAGGAGTGATTCCTGTGCTGCCCAGATTGGAATTGAGCGCCACAGAGAGAATTTCATTCATCGCATGCTTTTATATGATTTAAATGGAGCAGCTTAAGGTACACAGAGGAAGTGTACTTTAAGCTGCCCGATTTATAATTTACAAGTGTTGCTGATGCACAGTACACATTTTGTGTTGAGAGAGCCAGTAAGCTCTCTCTCTCTCTCTCTCTCTCTCTCTCTCTCTCTTTCTCTCTCTCTCTCTTTCTCTTTCTCGCTCTCTCTCACTCACACCATCGTGGTTACTCTTTGCTTTCTCATTTGCTGATTCACTCTCTGACAGCTTGACAAGCGAAAGGAATGTTTTAGAGCATAAAAGGACAATAGAGGAAGTGTACCTTTAGTTGCTCAATTTATAATGTACAAGTGTTGGGGGCAGCCATGGCCTAATGGTTAGAGAATCGGCTCTGGAACCTAAAGGTCGCTGGTCCAATTGCCCAACCAGTGGGGAAAAAGGGTGGTGGTGGTAGGGGGGAATGAGCTGCACCTTCCATTCCTCCATTCATGGCTGAAATGCCCTTGAGCAAGACACCTAACCCCCAACTGCTCTCCGAGCACCCCAGTGTGTGGCAGCCCACTGCTCTGAGTGTGTGCGTGCTCACTTTGGATGGGTTAAATTCAGAGGCAATAATTTCCCTCGTGGGATTATTACAGTGTAGCAAAAAAAAACAAAAACAGATTCACAGTACACATTTTGTATTGAGAGAGCCAGTAAGATCCCTCTCTCATGCTTTCTCGTTCTTGTTAATTTACTCTCTGACAGCTTGACAAGAGAAAGGAATATTTTACAGCACAAAAGGACACAGCTGAAACAACACAATTCATTAAATGGTAACAAAATACCATTGTAATAATTTTTCAAAAATAATTATTTTTACATGAGAGCATATGTTGGGCTTTCACTGTCTAAGTTGACTTGAATTACATTTTTTCTGTAGTCTGTCTGATAACTCCAGGCTTGTTATGATTTGTGCCTGTGTACTGCAACAGGACTAGTGAAATTATGAAACTATTAGTCCTCTTTTATATTTACTGGTCAGGAGCACTATATCTTCTTTGCCTTTTGGATTTGTTAGGTCTCCAGCAGGATGACTTGCTAGCTCATTTCACTTGCCCTACTGATTTTTTTACTCGCCACAGGCCAGTGGACTAGTGTTAATTTCCACCCCTGCTGCAAGTAAAACCTGAAGTTTTTTATTGTTTACAGTGACGTTTCGAAACATAACTGCACTGTTTTAATAGTAACAGCTTACTAGTGTTTTGCATTTTACACAATTAGAGCGTTGTGCTTTAGTGAGTGAATCACCAACCATAAATATGTGCAGAATGTTCCTAATGCATTTTTAAAGCTTTTTAAAGCTCTGTCTTCTACATAAACACATCAATATTTAGGCCTAGTCCACATGTACAAGGTTGTTTTTTTTAACCTAGCTTTTTCTGGAGTCTTCCCACCTCTGCCAGAAATTTGATGAAACTCTCCACCCAATTGTTTGCATAAGCCTGTTAACGAACAAATGCATCCAGTTACCGTAATGTGTACATTAATGTCTCCTTGTGGATTTTGAAAACATTAATGCTTTGTTATTATAATACCCTCGGCCTTTTTAGAATAAACAGACTAGTTGGGAGTTTTATTTTGTGTGATTAGCTCAAGATCATTGTACACATCAGTGAATGTCTTCTTCCTGGTTCTCATGTGTTTGTGTTTGTGTGCGCACCTGTCAGCTACTCCTGTTGAATAGGATTGTTAAACTCCATGCTGTCCCCTCAGTTCCAAGATCAGTGTACCAATAACTTTCAGTTTGTTGACAGCATGTCTATATATTATTTCTTAATTTCTACTAGATGACTTGGTCAGACAAGTGCGGGGCAATATCAGTGTGAAACAAGCATGAAATAAAACCTGCAATATAAAACAAAAATTACATCGCACTTGGTGTGCAAGCTTACAGGTTTTTATGTTTGTATCCAGTGTGTGCAGGCCTTTACATCACACCCACAAGCTGCTGGCTTCTTAAAGTGAACACACGAGAAAATTCTTAAACATACAGTGCAGTGTAAATTAAAATGAAAAAAAAAAAAAGAGGCAAATACACTAATATTAATTTCCAAAATTTGCAAAATGAAGATACTGTACTGCTTGAAATGTCAAATTTTCCAATAAAAGTAAATTTCCAGTAACTAGATCAATTCATTATGTACACATACTGCATGTGTTTGTCTCCTATTGGCTGAGGTGTAGAACCTGTTTACAAATTTAAATGCTTTTTTTATATTTATGAAAATAGATGTACATCTATACATCTACAAGATATTACGTGTGGTTTCAGATATGTCTTGTAGTATTTGAATTACATTGTTGACATGTTATTAATGCTAACATTCTTGTTTCCATCCCCAATTTTAGCTGTCTGGGGAGCCTACACCAACATGAGGTAAAAGATCAAGCTTCATTATGCTCAGGGTTATTCTTTTTTGGATATCATTTGTTTTTCCTTTATCACTTTTTATTTATATTGTGTCTTATAAAATTGTTTTAGAAGATTTGCAGTCTTTACAAGTCAATGAGTCATAATTATATACTAACCCAAACTTCAATTGCAACGTTAAAACTGTTGCGGTATGTTTTATAGCAAGCATGAGCTTGTCATTTGTGGTAATGAAATTATTAAATTATTAAATGCTTCTTTCAGAGCATTGTTCCACACCATTTTACACTTGGATGCATTTTGCTCTCGATTATCAGAAGAGCTTTGAGAAATCCTACTAAAACTTGTTTAAAAAAAAAAGCCACAACATTCATTCATTTTCTGAACCACTTAATCCTAATTAGGGTCGCGGGGAGTCTGGCGCCCATCTCAGCTGACTCTGGGCCAGGGCGGAGTACACCCTGCACAGCTCGCCAGGCCATCGCAGGGCAGAAACACGCTGACAGCAGTGCAGCCTACTCTTGACGCAGTGACAACCTATTGATAGTGGGGCTTGAACCCCCGACCTTGGGATCAGTAATCCAGCACCCTACAACTGGGCCACCACTGCCCCAAAGCCACAACAATGTCCAAGTTAAATACCATTTGACCTTGTCTTGTCACAACATCTGCTCATGGTACAGTCGGGGCAAAATGAGCAAGGACGAGCCATTGGTATTCTTGTTGTTGAAATGTTCCAGAGGTAAGTCAGGGAAATGTTACATGTCAACATATCTACGGTTTCAGGACTGTGGAGATGGTACAGTGACACAGCCAGCACTAATTATTGTGCTCCCAGCTCTCAGTTACCGGAAGCGGTTTTACGTAACCGATGTACTGGTATGTACGGTACTGACATGTGCCTTTTAGCAGGTTCGTCTGCTATGGACTATGCTCTCCAATGGAACAGGGCTCTGTTTTCTGATAAATCAGGTTTTAAGTTGAGTGTTGCTGATGGCAGAGTGCGAGTTTGGTGAAGGTGTGGGAAGCGCTATGTGGAAGCTAATGTTCTGGAGCGAGATCACTGGGGTGGACCGGGAGTTATGGTTTGGGCTGGAGTCATTGATGAAAACCTCAACACAGCTCAACACCATGGTGAAATTCTTCCCCCAGTTGTGACTCCTCTCATCACCTGGGATTGGTGAACTTTGATCTACTGGGAGCTTTCTTCTCTGATGAGTCCAATTTTCAGCTTTTCCCATGACCTGATGGAGGTTGGGGGATGATCTGGGGAAGCTTCATCAAACCTAGAGTGGGGCAGATTTTTGTTCATGAAGGACACATAAATCAAACTGTGTACAAGTTTATCCTGGGAGAAAACTTGCTTCATTCTAAACCGACAATGTTACCTAACTCTGAGAACAATGTTCCATGCCACACTGCCAGACCAATCAAGATATGTATGGAGTGTCCAGTTATGGCCACCCCAAGCTTCAGATCCAAACCCCAATGAAAATTTGGTACCTATAGGAATGTGGATGGTCACAATCTAACAAACAAAGCTGAGCTGATTGAATGTTTGTCATAGTCACCCAAGAGCAACATTTTTTAAACGCTTTAAATGCCAATATTTTTATGTGGAATTTGGGAGAAATGTTTGTCAGTAGTTTATGGAGTAAACTTCTACTAAAGTTCCTCAGACATTTACCTGTAAATGGTAAAACCCAAAAAACGGAACATTTTGCAGGCGTCTCTTTGTTTTGTTCTGCAGCTTTATATTAAGGATTATTTAAATTGGACCTATTCACACGACTCCAGTAGACAAAGTGAGATGTTATTGCTTTATGGTGCTGTAACTTTATACCAACCTTCATAGTAAAAAAAAAAATTGCAATATAGCTCTTGTTGACGCATGCTGTTGACCACAGTGCAATAAACACACTGCAAATAAAAAATTGTATATTTTTTTTATCTCACAGGCTTAAGAGGTTTTTCCCATTTTTCCGGCAACACTCAACAGTCAGTTTTTCTTCGATTAGGTTTTTTAGTGAATGGGGTACCTATAGCTTGGAGATGCGCTCTACCCTATATGTGCTACTGAAACTGGGACATGGTGCAGAATTATACCAAGACAGATACATTTGTGAGAATTTGGGTGCGCTAATTAACCAGGAGGTTAATCTAGAAGTGTAATTAAGCTTCTCCTATTTTTGACTCGCTGTGTCCCTCACTGGACCAAACGATCCTGAAAGGCAGGATCTGTGACACCTGAATTATTTCATGAATTCCCATATTTATTAAACTGTCCTGAATATCCTGGTATAGAGTTTTATGTTGGTGTCGGTTAAGTTCCTTCAATGTTCAGCTGTTTCTCTGCCACACAGGTCGATTCAGGAGCAAAGTGAGCTGAAGATTGAGCAGAGGATAGATGAGGTTGGTGAAGATAAGCTTTTTTCCTCTCACTTTGTCATTTCAGATTGATACTCAGTGTGAAAGTGCCTTGACATTTCGGTTTGGTTCAGTTAAGTAGGATTTAGGGGCAGCTATTAGCAGAAAGGGGATATAGTATTCACTGTACTGTAGTATAGTGTACAACTCTGGTCAATGTGATGGTCACCCTGTATTTAATTTTTTTAATTTCTATCAAAACAATTCAAATGAAAATTATAAATTTGACTCAGAACAATTTATATTTACTAGCTTAACGTTCTGGCTTTATGTAATACCCCTTTATGTCAAACAAATTAAAATTATCTTATGTAAATCATTGACGTATAAGGAATGTTTTATTTTATTTATTTATTTTCAGAATAACAGAGGAAAAGGTTATGGAAACAAATTGTGGCACAGGTCTAAAAGAAATAAATAAATTGAACTTGTGATCGCAATCAAAATATGATCGGTTGCACAGCACCAACCCTTTCATATGTGTTATTAATTAAATGTGATGTTTCTGGCCTTTATCCTTCCCATTACTGTAGCGGCAGTGTATCATCTCGATGCTGAAATTGTGGAATAATTATCATGTCTCATACAAGATGACATGAAAGCCAGTTATCTTACCAGTACTGATTTGCCCCAGCTGCTCAATAAAGGAAAAATAATGTTGCAAAACATGTTGCTCATATCTGGCTGACCTTAGGGATTAAACATATTTTTACATACAAATGAGGTCGTTCTGTTAAAAGCAAAATAATTTTCTCTTTCGGAGATGTTTGAACTTTAAAGCCGAATTATGCACTTGTCATATCTGCCTCAGTCCAGCCTCTGCCTGTTTTTTTAATTTCCTTTTTTATGATTTGATTACAGGCTGTTGCACCTTTGAGAGAGAAGATTCGGGATCTTGAGCTCAGGTGTGTTTGCATTGCTTTGTGAATCTTTGTTTTTTTATTATTATTTTTTTTATACATTTTTTTTTGGTCTCCTAAACTGATTTTTTTATGCAGAGTATTGTCTGCTTTTCTGATGGAACAACTACAACTTAAGGAATTTAGGGTGCAGCAGAAATTAGTAAACCCCTGCACAAGTAGACATATTTGTTCTTTATTAATGGTTGCTTTAATTTTAATTTAATGCAAGTGTGAAGTCACACCCAGAGCAACACAAGCACACTCAGCCATATCTCTGCTGTTATCAGAGAATTATCAGGCTTTAAATGGATTTTGCCCAACGAGTCTAAGTCTTTGTAAAGGTGTATGACTGTGTCCCTCTGAGTGTCCTGTGGAGGGGGATTGCTTCAGGAGTACAGGGTACCCGACTTTCGTACAGGTGAATTAGTGTAGTGCCTGCAGTGGCATGCACACTAGCAGTCTGTTTTGTTGAAGAGAGAGCTGAGCCAAAAGGCAAAGCAGTCAAGCTGTTTGATTTACGGTGGATCTGAGCTGAGGGTAGTGAACAAAAGAGCAAGATGGCTGATACAGGCGGCAGGCATAGGTTTAGGCATAGGCTCTGAATGATGTCTCCTAGAAGTGCATGTATAACCCCAGAATAGGCGTTAGAGGTGATCTTTTTCTCTCTCTCGATTGGCTTACGAATCATTCAGTATCCCATGGAAGAGCTGGAGAAGGTGACTGGAAAGAGGAAAGCATCTCTGCTCAAATTATTGGCCCTGATGATGGGGCAGATGTGAGAGTTATATAGGATTGTAAATAAAATATGCAGTTATTATGAGATTTATCTCAAAGTTTGTGTATTTAAAAAAAAAAAAAAACATACAAATGGAAACATTGAGAAGTACTCCTGTGCTCTTTTTCTTTGAAAATAGATTTTTAAGTATATACACACTTACATACATACGTGTGTGTGTGTGTGTGTGTGTGTGTGTGTATATATATATATATATATATATATATATATTTATATTTCCCTGGCTTCATGGATATATATATATATATATATATATATATCCATGAAGCCAGGAAAATTATTTGCTTCTTCTAAAGGATTAATAGGATTAACATATTTGCCTGTTAGTGCCCAAATTATTTCTAAGCGTGATGTTTTTACCACTGATGCATGGAATATCTAAAATGTGAAGTGTGATATTATTGTTGTTGTTGTTGTTATTAATATTATTTCAGTTTTTTTTTTGTTTGTTTGTTTTTTTGGATGTAGGTGTATAAATTAATAAATTATTTTTTATAAATTAATTTTTAATAAAGATGATGTGGTTTCTGGTTCATGTGAGTGACAGCCTTCTGTTTAAAATGCACATACACATGGTATGCAAATGCACTCAAAAGACTTTACAAAGACCGGAATGTTTAGTAATTCAGCTCGGAGCACATGGGATCAAAGTGTATTTTTGAAGAGTAAGATTCAGAAGTCCAATTTAACTTTAACATCTGGTCAGAGAGTCTTGATATATGCAGTAAAGAGCATGTGCCGGGCCTCATTAGTTACCTGACGGAAACCTGATGGTGTGTTTGGTTGAGTATATGCAGGGCTGAAGGTCATAGCCGAGCCAGCTTAATTCTTAACACAAGTTGCTGCTTCTTCCTCTTTATCTCTCTATTTATTCTTGGGAAAGGAAATGAATCCACTTGAGTTTAAGGGGGCCTGCTACCTTTCGGTCCCAAAGCTGCTTCTCTAGCCATTAGGCTACGGCTGCCCCCAATTTTTTACCCATGCTAGATTTTCAGTCTGGAGTAATTGTTCCTGAAACCTTGATTGCTATTTTTGCAGTTTAACACAGAAGTATCCACCTGTGAAGTTTCTCTCCGAGAAGGATCGGAAGAGGATTCTGGTAAGAATGCAAAATATACTTGTATAACTTTCATATCGCTGAAATCCATAATGGACACCCAGGAGCATTACTTTAACTATTAAGGGTGCATCAATGTACAATATCTAACTACAAAATAGAAGAAATTCCAGTAGAGACATGTCCGCAAATAAAAGCGCTATTTGACTTGAATAAATGTTCCCTGCCATTTTCTCCTACAAATAGAATTAGAGCAAGTCAGTACAGAGCACTTGAACTCCTCTGTAATGGCAGTGTCATGTTTTTTTCCTTCTGCAGAAAATTAGTGCACTAAATTAATGAATTGAGTGAATAGATATTGACTTCTACTCTATAAACATGACCGACAGATCCGACAGTGATTTGAGGAATTAGTATAACTAGATTTAACATGGGTAATTTAGCATGTGAGCGGTACGTGATTATCCGATGTGTAGAGGTGCTTGATAAGATGCATTGCAAATGTATTGAGTTGAAGAGTTTGAGATGTATGAGGTAGCACATGTTGTTTATTTTAATCGGTCATTTAATAGACTTCCTCTGGCTGTAGATCACTGGGGGTGCAGGCTTTGTGGGCTCCCACCTGACTGATAAACTGATGATGGACGGTCACGAGGTGACTGTGGTCGATAATTTTTTTACCGGGCGCAAGCGTAACGTAGAGCACTGGATTGGCCATGAGAACTTTGAGCTGATCAACCATGATGTGGTGGAGCCACTGTACATCGAAGGTAGGTATTGCTATGCTTCTAAACTTTCTGAATTAATAAAAAAGGAAATGGTCTTGACTTTTTAATGAGAGACTAAACTCTTTGCACAGAGATTATGTATGAATGTGGCAATGTAGATGACCTTACTATTGAATAGCTGGAGTCATTTCAGTATAATACGATCGTACTATATGTTGTAGAGCATGTACAGCGATTTAGTCATTGTTCTCTCTCAACTTGTCTTTTGTGTTTATATTCTAAGACTACCATAGTGTGTTGTTTATGAATCAGTGACTTTCTTGTAATGCTACATAATCAGGAAATGTTAGTTTTGTACTTTTGCGTGTATTATTATAAGAAATTATTTATCTGCTGGATAAAAATGGGATAGTTGCAGTTCTTTAGTTTATAAGTTTATGTGCTATACTATTACTAAATCAGACATTGTTGCTTTAAATTCTTCCATCTCACCATCTTCTGGCATTCTATGGGATTTTTTTTTTGTATTTGTACTCGTGATGTAAGACACATTGGCGGTATGGTCTCTATCTGAAAAAGATGTAAACATGTACAGAATCATTTCATGATCTTATCACTCGCACCACAATCGTAGGTGGCCAGTGACGGCTGCAGCCACATCATATTTGTAATGTGAGCAGCTATGTGTCCCTTACTGCAAAACATGGTCACTTGATTAATGAATTAAATTGAATTAAATTATTGTTCTCAGGCAGTAACATGCTTTCTTTCATGTACCCCTTTTTTATTTTAATTCTTAATCATAATTATCTTAATTGTTTATTTATTTTTAATTTCTAACAACATTTAATTATAGCACAGAATTGCTGATACACTCCTTTGTGCAAATTAACTGAATCAAAGCCCTATTTTCCTTTCTTTTGGCATAAACTCAGTTCTAGGCTCACAACATTGATAAGTTATCAACTGATGTTTTTCTCTTCAGACTAGATGTTTTGCAGTGCTCTGTGTGTTACAAATTTATTTTCGGCATTGTATCAATGGTTAGGTGAAGACTTCTGGCCGTTGGTCGAAAGGCAAAACGACCCATAAAAATGAACTCTTGATGAAAGCACTACAAATAGGGACTGAAATACAAGAACCAGACAAAAGAGCAGTGGAGAAAAGTTGTGTTCAGGGATGAGACTCATGTTTTTTGTTCAAGGACAAAGAATTTAGCATGTCAGATCCTCTGAGGAGAAACTCAGAGTCCAACATCAATCCGTTGTAAAACACCCCTTGAAAAAGATGTTTTGGGGTTGTTTCAGTTATGAAGGAGTTAGTGAAGGTCGTTGAAGGCATGATTCACGGCCCACAATACATCGAAGTTCTCCAGCAAGGAGTGGTTCCAGAGCTGAAGAAAAGGTTTCCAGATGGATCTGGCTTTTTTTTAACAAGATCTGGCTCCTTGTCATACATCAAAACTTGTGAATTAGTATATGGCCAAGGAGCAAATCACTGTACAAGACTGGCCAGGAAACTCTTCTGATTTCAATCCAATAGAGAATCTATGGTCAATTTGCAAGGAGAAACTTTGTGGAAAGGACTGTGAGAGTTGAGAGAAGCTTGTGAAAGCCATTATAGAGGTGTGGTACCGTGACCGGAAAATCAGTGAAGAATGCTCCAAATTAGTGGACTCTATTAAAAAATAAACCACACAAGGGTGGACACACAATGTATTAATTGTTGCTTTGTGTCTTGTCTTTTAGGAAATATCAATTAAAAGTAGCCAAAAACCCGAAATGTTTAGTGTATTTATTTGTTTATACCCCCCAATTAATTTGCACAAGGGTGTATTCATGACATGAAAATACTGTAGTAGGAATGAATAGCTATTCAACGGGTCCTCTTGGGCTTCAAGAAGCAATTTAGCTGCCTTTAACCTGCCCTACACTGTCATTCTTGGAAAAGCAATGCAGTTAAATGCCATTGTACATGATGTGCCTGTTTCAGCTGGGATGATTTTTATTTTGACACATTAATCTCCTTTTCATCAGTCAGCCTTGATCTTTTATTTCACCAGTGGACATTGTGTGTGTGTGTGTGTGTGTGTGTGTGTGTGTGTGTGTGTGTGTGTGTGTGTGTATACACCTCCAGTATTGACTGCACTTGCACTCCTTTGCATGCTACAGTATAAATAGAATTCCTATCATGAGTCCTACAGTGGTATCTATGTGTAAATTAAAAAAAAAAAAAAGTCTGTATTGTTGCCCTGAAAAAAATTTAATTAGTTTTCCCCATTTCTTTACTTTTTAAGTGATTAAATTAATCCAAATGTTGCAGTTGTTTTTATAGACTACTGTATGAAATACTAGTTTTTCTTTTCTCTTAGAAGGCCACTGAGTTTATTCACCCATAAAAGTTATGAAATAAAAATGATGCATAGCTTTTTTCACTGTATATTGAATTGTTCTGCTGTTTTGTTTTTTGTTTTTAGTGGATCAGATCTATCACCTGGCTTCCCCTGCATCACCTCCCAATTACATGTATAATCCCATCAAAACCCTAAAAACCAACACTATTGGCACACTTAATATGCTTGGTAAGTATTGCCACATTCACACTGTAATAGCAGAGTGTACACTGTATGTTTATCACTGTGTCCAGAAAACTAGAATTTTACTCCTAACTACTGTTACTGTTGACATTAAGCAGTTAGAAAGCCAATTAGGGAGTAACTTTTTGGTGAGGGAACTAAGGCAGGTGTAAAATGATGCAAATAATTTTACTTTAGAGGGCCACCACCAGGACTTTCTTGGAAAAGTTCATCTTTACTGCTGCGTGGAGTTCTGCATTATAGCGGAAATGTATTTTCATCTAGCAGAATACAGACCTACCTAAGCTTTACACACTTTTTGTAGGAACTGTGCATTTTAACATCAGAATATAATGCGTGTTTTTTCATTCGGCCGTTTTTTGTGTGTTTACTCATTTGCCGATATGCACGCATAGACACACCACACTGCCCTTTCCTACAAACAGGCAGTCATTCCCTGACCATGCTTTACATTATCAGCTGCTTCAGCTAGGTTGTTTTTTCTTTTTTTCGTGCGCTATGCCATTGTTGTTCAAGCGCCTGCTGTATGAACGTTTATTCAGCGGGAATGATTTTTTTTTTTTCCTTAACCAAATGTTTAATCAGCGGGAACTTTTTTTCTTAATCGAACATCCAGCGTGCATCAGCTGAACTTATCTTCTGTGAAGATTGTTCAGCAAATGGACTGATGATTTACATTTTATTTACAGAATTTCAGACTAATCTAATGTAACTATATAGTAATATAGTTTATATTTAATTAACAATAATATTTCACTCAAGCTGTACATATAAATTGATCACACACAGATAAATGGATCAGTGTAATTTATAAGCAATGCAATGCTGAAGAAAACTTCACTTAAACTGCATATTCCATGAATAAAATAGGACACATTTCAAATTAAAGATTTATGAATAAAAACTGCCATATAATTATATCATAAACATAGTGTATAATTAATGCACTGAATGACTTTAATGTTTATAAAAATATTACTTTCAGTGTTTATGTAATTGTTTTTATGCTGAATTGTTAATGTATGCAACTTTTTTTGTGTGAAATAATATTTGTAATTATTATTGATATATGATAATGTAAACAATAATTACAAATATTAATTCATTCACACAAATGTTGCATATGTTAATACTGTTAAGCATTTATGTTTGAATAATTATATTTGCAGTATTATTGTTAGTAATAGTAGCAGTAATATTTGCTACCATTTACATTTGAGGCATTTGACAGATGCTCTTTTCCAGAGCAACTTACAACTGGCATTTTTATACAACTGAACAACTGAGGATTAAGGGACCTTGCTCAAGGGCACAACAGTGGTGGTACTGGGGATTGAACCCCCAACCTTTGGATCAGTAATCCATTGCTTTAACCACCGAGCCACCACTCTTCTCATAATAAATCATGATTTTCATGACTTTTTTGTTATACCCTGTGAAGGTGTTTTTTTATGGGCATGTATATTTTACCCACATTTGTTTTTAAAATCAAACTTGTTATCACCTTAAAAAAAGAAAAGTTATCATCTGCCTTAATAAAAATGGCGGATGTGCAATAAAAATGGATCTGGAATTATTTGTGTGTTTGCATTGAATTCTACAGTATTACTTACGATATAATATATTGTCCTGTTATATATATATATATATATATATGTGTGTGTGTGTGTGTGTGTGTGTGTGTGTCATGATCCCGGGGGTGACTGGTCCTGGCAGAATAGGTATG
>JAOUQZ010000047.1:10058586-10072474 GCA_028564935.1 Neosilurus hyrtlii
TATATATACACACACACACACACACACACACACACACACACACACATACACACACATATATAAATGTATATATAAAATTATATATTTATACACACATGTCAATGGCACTTAGAGAGTTAATATGAGGTCTCTCTCTCTCTCTGACAAAATAAATCAAAGTGATGCAGCCGAATGTAGTCTGCAGTCACATAGCGACACCCGTCCATCGTCAGTAAGAGTCCCCAGTAATTTTATTTGAATTGTATTTGCATTTCCTCACACAATGAACATTGCATATATTTCTATATGATGTAAGTCCATCAAATCCAGTCCAAACAAATAACATCAACAGCAGCACGGTGTCATTTCCGCTTCCTTTTCTGTAACAGCAGCATGGCGGATAACAGTTCATGAGCAGTCGCATTTTTTGCTCTCGAAATCCCGGTACTTTCTACCATCTGCAAATGCCGTGATGTTCATTTGATCATGAAAGACATGAACATCGAGCATAAAAACAAAGGAGACGGAAATTACGTTCTCTGTGTGTCGGCTAAATGCTTGATTGAAACTTCAAGGCAAGAGAAGCCATGTTCAGAAGAACAGTTCATGTTCTTCAGTTTTCCATTCATGTTCAGGACAATTCATTTTCAGAAGGTTAAAGAACTGTTAATACGGACATTAGAACCTGAGTACAGCAGATATAGAAGACTGAGGAAACCTTAATTATTATTATTAAGATTATTAATATTTTATTTATTATTATTTTATTTATTTATTACTAATTGGTTTATTTTCTTATTAATTCTTATGTTGTTTATTTATTTTTCATCTTATTTTGTGTTAAAAAATAAAAATAAAGAGATTTGAGAAGATTGAACATTTAAAAACAAAGCTTTTCTTGTGGAAAACCTGATGTGGCTCAGCCTCACCCAGACTCTGCCTCCAGCGGCCCCCGGGTAAATTGAGTTTGAGACCTCTGGATTGCACCCTACATGAAATAGAACATAATGAAGATGAATACATTTTCACATGAGATTCAGCCTCAGAAAATGCACAGATGCTTGTATGTCTATTTTTAATTAATGTATTCTGCGCAGAAACGGTGCAGACTGATTGGTGAATAATGGTCAAATCAAAATGACATGGTCACTTGCAGCAGGCGGGGTCATCATTGTCACAATCCAAATTTTTGTAATAGTTTTTATGTTTCCAAGTAGTAATACTAATTAAAACATTGAATATGAAAACACTGTGTAGTTTACTTATGTATTTTTTTTGCTATACTGTATTAATCTTGCAATAGAAATTATTGCCTCTGGATTTAACTCATCCAAAGTGAGCACACACACTTGGAGCAGTGGGCTGCCACACATTGGGGCACCCAGAGAGCAGTTGGGGATTAGGTGCCTTGCTCAAGGGCACTTCAGCCATGAAGGTGGATGAAGATAAGGTGCAGGTCACTACACCCTCCACCACAGATTTTTCCTGCTGGTTCAGGAATTGAACCAGCAACCTTTAGGTCCCAAATGCGCTTCTCTAACCATTAGACCATGGCTGCCCCTGTGGATATTAAAATTTGCCATGACACAGCACTTCACGCTACTGTAAGCAGAGCTCAGCTGCCTCAGTTATGAATAAACTCTGTAAAAATAAACGGTAAAATCCCAATCGCAGTGCCACATTTCACAGTGCCACATAGATTCATGATTATGCCAAATATATTTTAAAACGTTTTCTGAATTTTGAGTAGGGTTTCACTACTTGTGCCAGTCCAGTCACCACTCGATAGTCACCAGAGAACCTTAATACAGTAGGAAAGCAACACACACTTAGACAGGTTACAGATGGTTTGTATTTGTTGTGCTGTTTGGTGCTATTAGTGTTCTCATTACTTCTCAAAAGGGGTGTCTCATAGCTAGGTGTCCTTGTGCAGTGCCCTGCGGATAGACCTGGCATGGAATGTGTGAGTAGACATTATGAGTACAGTCTTCAAATCCAGAAATACTCACTCTCCACACAGGAAGAGCTGCTTTGACCTCATTCTCTTCTCTCTGCACAGATGAGCATTCACCAAATTTGGCAACACATTTCTGGACTCGTATTCTTGTGACTTTTGTTCCACTGCATGCCTTAGTTTCCAGGGATGAAAATCAACGGATTTCCGTTTTTTTTTTCAGTAGTCAATATGGCCATTCCTAAATCGTTGGAAATTTGATGTAAAATCTTGAGTATTGTTTTTTGGGTGAAGGGGGGTGATAGGGGTCGAGTCAGCTGCTGCACGACGGGGCCGACTTATGATAGTCGTTACCCATCTGAACATACCCTGGACTTCACCCTTATGTGCTGCTACTGCGCTGCCGTGATTCATTTTTCACCGCTTAGGCCTGACATGGCTTGTTACAATATGCATATAGCAATATACATATTCAGGTATACACCGATAAGGCGATGCTTGCCGAAGAATTGTAGTATGTAAGAGCGATGTTAAAACAGACCAATTCTTAAAGCTTCTGTTGACGTCTTATTAAATATTCATGATATGACTCTGGCTTTTTCCCACTATAACAGCCATAGAATGACTACCATTGGCTACTCAACAAGAAGCTAAAGTAAACTTTGTCGATATTTTATTTGTCATATTACATATTATCATGTACTTTTAAAAATTTCCTTCCAGCGGAAGGAAAAAATAAATAAATAAAAAATAAAAAATAAAGCTTTTCTCTCCTTTGGAAGTCCAGTAGTAAATCCAAGTAAATGCTTCCTGTCGTGAATTCTGCCCCTACAACACTTCGCAAATATAACAAAAAAATAACTAAAGTGATTTTTGGAAAGCTCTTGCTGTCACAGCTTCGGGAATAGTGCAGCAAAGAAACAAAATAAAAACATGTCTTAATTCACTATTGTTTTCATATTACTTAATTGCAACTTTGAAAAATGCCTTTTGGGGCATCTGTTGGTTTTCCGCCTTATGTAATGTAGGAATTCCCATTGCATGCAGGGGGTGTGGCCTCAGTAGCCCTGGAGTAAGAAGTGTGCATATGCTTGGGGTCTGGTTCTTTTAAACAAGATTATACTTTAAGATTTTTTTCCAGCTACATTTAAATTTCCTGTTACAGGCCAATCTGCAATTTTGCAAATTTCCACTTTATTCCCATTAATTTTATGAAAAGTTTCCAACTTTGAAAATTCCTGTAATTTTGCCAGCCTAAGTATATTTAGAATTATATTTTCATTATCAATATTATAGTTATTGTTGAAATAAGTGAAGTGTAAAGCCATTGGAATTAATATTACATAAGCCTATTTATTATGATTACATTAGGTTTTTATTCCAGCGTCTCTAATGTTGGTGTTGCACAGTGAAATGAGAATGTAATTAAATGAAGGCAATTCCCACCCACAAGCCATCTGTCTCCAAATACAACAGTTCCCTATCATACACCACTCTTCCACTGAAATACCTGAAGCCAGACAATCAGCTGCTCATGATGCATTACACACATTACATATTTATCAGAATGCACCATCCACCCGTTTCTACATATATGGGCTCACCGATGTCCAGTGACTGTGGTTCCTCTGATTAACAATGGAGGAAGGGTATGTGATCCCTTCCAATCTTCACACTGTAGCCCGAGTGCCTTTGAGCTGCACCGCTTAAGCAAATAAAAAAAGACTTCTGACCCAAATATTGTATAAGTTTTTCTAACATATCTACTATTTGTAAACTGTTGCTAACTAAGTAGCTACATAATCAACAATAAGTGTTCCAGTTTTAACTTATGTTGTAATTTTTTATCCTTGAAGAGAGACAAGTTGATCAGAGAGTCATCTACTGTGTTTGTGTAGGTAAATAGATAGATAGATAGTTAGACAGACTGGCAGGCAGGCAGACAGACTATATGGACAAAAGTTTATGGACACTTGGCATCAGATTCATATGTAGCTTCTTCCCAAAGTTGCTGCTACAAAGTTGCAACCACACAATTGCCCAGAATGTCTTCATCTGCTGTTGGGTCACAATTTCCCTTCATTGGAACTAAGAGGCTCAAACCTGTACAGTTAGCTCCCTCCAATTTAGAACTGAAATATAACTGTTTGAGATTTAGCATGTCTTAATATTACACTGCAATATCAACCTAAATGAAAGTTAAAGTATGTAAATAGTCTTTATTTACAGAATCCTTTTTGGTGTAAATATCACAATTAGGGAAAGGAACGTTTATTCCAGAGCGTTAATTAAACCAGTTCCCTTGTGGAGATTGGTGGCTGTGATTGTAATCATCTGACAGGTGTTTACTTCAGTGTGCTTTGTTTGGAGATAGCACAAGCTTTAGTTTCTTCAGGAAAGACTTTTTTGTAATTAGGACATTTTAATTAACTCATCTGCTTTGAAGAGATGCACAGACCATAAAACTGTTTCACTTTCTCTCCCACTTTCTGAATAGCAAAGTACTTATTTAGTAGAACTTATTAATCAATCTAATGTAAAAGCCAGTTTAGATTCAAGGGTGGTAATTCTAAGTTCACATGTGATTCATGAAGCACTTTGTATCTCACCAATCAAAGTGTAAATGTGGCAGTTGAAAACCGACATCATTTACATAACACACCCATAATAAATGTTCTTGGTTTAGAGAACACGCCCCACAGACAGCCATAAAATAGCTGAGAAGACACTTCCTCACTCTTAAAATAAAAGGACAAATCAAATTAAATTAATTAGTTAAATTTAGCATATAAGGAATTGGGGGCATGGTGGCGTAGTGGTTAGCATGTCCGCCTCACAGCAAGAAGGTCCTGTGTTCGAGTTTCAGGCTTGGTGAGAGCGTTTTGATCTGGAGCCTGCATGTTCTCGCCACGCCTGGGGGGATTCCTCTGGGTACTCCAGTTTCCTTCCACAGTCAAATGACATGCACATTGGGCTGGTCCAAATTACCCCATAGGTAGGAGTGTGAATAGTGTGTGTGTTGGCCCTGCAATGTTCATTGGTGTGAACAATCAAACTTCAGAGGATTTGTATGCATGATAAGTAAAGATACAGTACAGATACATAGGTACAGTATAACTACTACAGTGTACATATTAGTGTAATATATATATATATACTAGCTCATATTGCAAATATATTGCAAAACCAATCCTGAAATCAGCTTTACAAAGCCAAGAAACTGTGAGTTGAGAGAGACAAAGAGAATGCGCATACCCTCTGCCCTCTGTACTAGCACACCATGACCCTGAATGACTTGGCAGATGAAAGCGCCTTAATAGCCCTCATCACTCTCCATTAAAAAAATTCCACTCTGAAAACCCTTTTCGTGTTTTTTGACCATAGTCTCACAAAGCTGAAATATCTTTATGGTAAAAAGTTTTTGTCTTCCAGGGGTCATCCAGCATTATCTCATTAGTGTTCCTGGCATCTCTGTCAGAATTCTTGAAAGCCAGGGAGCTACTGTGAGAACCAAGAAGGTGTGGCTTTCCAGAAACTTTGATCGTGTAGGAAATTTGTCATGGGTCATGCACTGGATCAATTCAATCAGTGTTATTTTTTTCAACCAGCTACAGAAGCGTTATCGGCAAATTGCCTCCACCAATGTTTGAAACAGACCACCTCCAAAATCCTCCAGTATAGCTACAGTAGTCCAAACCAAGGTGCTTATGTATCAACAAGCTATGTGTGACCTTGTGTTACAGATGCATTGCCGTCTTTTAACAGGGTCAGATGTGCCATTGTTGAGATTTGATTGACCTCTGTCATCATATTGCTCTTGTTTGTAAACATCAATCACATTACAATCTAGATCCTACTCATTGTTTTAATTTAATTTAATCAAATTTTCATTGCTAATTTTCATGTACTTATACTACTTGTTGCCTAGGCTATCTTAAAATAAAAGTAAAATGAATCTAGAATTAATCTGATCACTTACTCACTCACTCATTTGCAGAACCGCTCAATCCTAATAGGGTTGCGGGAAGGCTGGTGCCTATCTCAGTGGAATCTAGGGGAAGGCAGTTCAGTTCAGAGTACACTCTGAACAGCTCTCCAGTCCACTGCAGGGCAACTGATAAACCCCACTGATGACAAACAATTATGAAATACTTATTTAAGTTGGGGGTGTGTGACGCACAGTAGTTGATGTAGGCCTTTAGAAAGTTGCCTACACAATTTTGGCATATGTTACATATTTTTAGACATTATTTGGCTGTACACTGACAGAAATAAGACTTTGGATTGATTTTAAAACATTTAGTGATATATATTAAGGTTATGTAAATAAAGGTTACAGGTAAAACACAAATGAAACACAAATTATTTATCAAGTTAACTTCAAGTATCTCGTGATGTTTTTTAAACTGTCCACTATGTTCTTCTAATAATTTTCTATTAATTTTCTACTATTTCTGAGTTAAAAACTTGTCTACCCAAGGTGATATCTGAAGGTATATTTAACTGTGGCCTCCACTCACGTTCACACTGATAAATGCCTAACCCTATGTCAAAATGAGCATATGCAGTTTTCTGCTGTACTTTCATAAATGTTGGACAGTGAGAGTACATATTAATAACAATTATTCCCTGAAGGCAGGGTTAATATCACTGAATAACCTACTATAGTATACTATTTCGCAATATTGACTAAGCCTTAGACGAATAATTGTCTAAGTATATACTACACAGGAATATAAGGAAAGCAAACCAAAACAATATACAATATATATATATATATATATATTCAGATATTTGACATCATTGCTATGGTTTGGACTTCTTGGACATTCTGTATATTTCTCATTACCTGCACTAATGTGTCTGGGTGGGACAGTGGTATAGTGGTTAGCACATCCACCTCACAGAAAAAAGGTCCTGGGTTCGAGTCCCGGGCTCTGGTGTTTCTGTGTGGAGTTTGTTCTTCTTGTGCTTATATGGGTTGATGCTCCCGTTTCCTGCCACAGTCCCAAAGACATGGACATTAGACTAATTGGCTGTTCTAAATTTCCCTGAGGTGTGAGGTTGTATGTATGTTGGCCCTGTGATGGTCTGGTGAGCCGTTCAGGGTGTGCCCAGCCTTTGCTCAGTGTTGGCTAAAACGTGCGTCAGCCTCCTCAAGACCCTAATAGGATTAGGCGGTTAGGCAAATGAGTGAGTAAGTCCACTAATGTGTATTCCTTCTAAGTACTGATCTCCAGGCAGTCAGCTTCCTACTAAGCCAGTACAGCTCATTGTATCACAGACACAGAACTGTTGTGGAATCAGTGTGGGGTGGGGGCGAGGGTTGTGTTAAAGACCATTACCCTCATTATGAATGTGATTGAGAACAGTCTGAGCAATGACACACATACACATCTCAATTTACAGTGAGACATTATTCATTGCTCGCTTAGTGGATGAGAGAATTTTTGTTCTTTGAGTTTCTTATGAAGCAATTATTCTCGATTCTACAGCTTCACTTTTTCTATTCTTTGTAATTTATGTACTTTTTATGCACTGTGCATCCAGCTTTGGTCAGGAGCAGATTTATTATTATGCCATTATCCAAGACTGCATAATGAATCATGTTTTAATCGTGACCTAATTAAATTTAACAAAGACAGGAATATTAGCTGTAAGCTTTTATGCTTTAACTGTGTATCTTCTGGACACTGCTTCCCAAATATTGATTACCTTTTATATGTACTATGTTTTGAATGTAGTCACTATGCTATTAGTGGACTGGATAGAATAATATTCGGTAATTCATGTATAGTTTTCGAATTTTGCAACGAATCCTCGGAAGATAATTTTTGATACTACTTTCCTACAGTACATAGGCCCGGTGGTGTAGTGGTAGGGGTGCTGGGCAAATGATAAAAAAAAGGTCATGGGTTTGAATTCCTTTTAGACCCCCACCATGCTAAGTCCGCTGATCAAGGTCTTAACTACAAGTGTGCCTCTGTTCACTCAGCAGTATAAATAGGTACCAGTAAAAAGAAATTGGGGAATTTTCAAATTTTAAAACTTATTTGTCACATACAAAATTATACACAGTACAACATGTAGTGAAATGTTTATTACAACTGTACTATATGCAAAGAAGAATAAAAACTATCATTATCATATAATAAAAACTATCAATATCAAGAAGAAGAATAAAAACTATCAATATCGATATATTTTATCTATCAATAACTTTTATAAAAAACACCAGTAGTTAAAAGGCAAATATAAATGTAGTGATAATACGGTATTTAAAGTGTCGGAGCATTATGCACACAAAGATGTCCAGCGAGTGTGGTTGTTGTGTGTGCAGAGTAGTGCAAGGTGTACAGGGAGTGCAATTCGTGTGTGCAACAACCAGCTGAGGTAGGACGTAATGATCATGTGTAGGGTAGGACTTGAGCTCATAGATGATTCATGCTACAGAAACTGAGAAACTGACTCTTTCTCTTTCTCTCTCTTTTTGCAATGGGCTTGTAAACATAGTGTGCTTAACATTTTAATAATATAAAAGGCAAGTGTAGCTATGTAATTTATTTAAATGGGCCTTTTCTTCCCCAAGTTTATCCTTCAGATTTGCATCAAAGCAAATATGAATTAGAAATCGAGTCTGTGCTCTAAGCACTGCAAAGCAAACAAAAGACTGTATCCTTAACACTGCACCACTTGACAAAAAGTGCACTCATGAGGGCGCACATACCATTAGTACACACCTTATATAAGTGCAGGTTATAGGCTATGGGTAGCATGGGTCAATTTGGGATTCTATTTTTTATTAAAATAGATGCTAGAGCAAGTGAGGAAATGGCCAGAGACCCCAAGGGTAAAAAAAATTGCAATACTTTAAAATATTAAGAAACAAAAATTAAATGCAGAAGTTCAAAAGACTTTTTTTTAATTAAAAAAAAAAAAAAAAACATTGGGTTATCACATGTGTAGAGTCTCTCTCTCTCTCTCTCTCTCTCTCTCTCTCTCTCTCTTTAGCTTACTAGATGATACAACATGACTGGCAAAACACTACAGATGTATACTTTGTTGGGGGCAAGATGGCAAAATGGCTGCTCTTTTGCTTGTTTAGTGGGTGAAAAGAATCGAAAAATATGGGGGGGTGGGGGTTGGGTTGAGAAGGTGCAAGTGATCTTTGCTCAAGTGTGCTCTAAACCCGATGTTTTCTATTCCTTTAAATTAGTTTGCTAATTAGGTAATTAGTGTGACGTGAATGATTTTGTATGTTAGAAAGACCTCCTGTGGTCTGCAGTGGCTGAGAGGACAATCATTGTAATGGGTGGAGAGAAAATAAAAGCCTGACATTTTTACTGCACTTCCTACTTTGAAGGTCATAACACCTCCAGAAAACCAGATTCAATCCATTCACTTCTCTCCATCCACACTCAACCATTAATTACTTTCAGTCGCTTCTCCAGCTGATTGTAGGTGCTGTGTCTCTGTCTGAACAGCTGCTTCATCTTCACTTAACTCATCCTGTATCTCCTGATCAACAGTGCAGAGAAGCCTGCTGTCTGGGGTCTAATTTAGAATGAAGAAGGATGTATTATGACAAAGAAAAGGTACTGAAAGAAATGAAAGTGTGAGGAAAATTATAGATAGAACCTAAGAAAGAGTTGGCAAGGGAAACAGTACCTGAGGGGAAAGCATGATGCGTTGAAAATGACTAGGTTCAATTTAAGAGAGAATGTCATTAAAGGTCTGGAGATGTCTCTGTAATAAGATGAAGAAAACAGACTGGAAAATGTTAGTGCCTGTCTGAGAAGAATACGTCTATCATTTTATTTTAGGGAAGAATATTAGAATGAATAGTGATGCTGACAAGCTGAGCTCTCAACATTCTGCTTGTTGTTTTCTATCGCACGCATTGTTTATAATTTTTCTTTATAGCATATGCGTCTCATGGTATGATCAATGTCTTATTATTAATCCATATATTCATCTTCAGACAGATAACTGTGCAGCCAACCAGACTAGAAAAAGAACAGCAATAACCTGATATGATTTATAGTGTTTTGCTTTATTGATCACTGCTACCTATTACACAGTATTATGCAATAGTGAGCGTGCACAATGATTTTGCAGGAGTAAAGATGAGTTTGGCTTTAATTTGCTTACCCACTAGACTGATTTCATTGAAATGTGCAGTTAGCAGTGGGTTACACTCATGGTTGTATGGCACTCTGCAGGGAGTAGGGAAACCGAATGAGCACAACGTCTAAGCTGGAAGAAGACATCTGAGTTTCATTCTGGCAATGTCATTTCATTTGTGCTCTTTACACTCCCCCTACACAAAGTGCGTCTTGCTCTGTAACCTTCTTTATGTCTTTCTCATTTTCCTCTAGTTCGTTTTCAGCTTTTATAAACCGTCACTTTTTTCTACGCACTTTGTTCCTTTTTCCATTGATCTCGCCTTCATCTCTGCTGTAGTCTCTGGGATTTGTGCAGATTTGCCTTGTTGTCTGTCACAGGCAGTAGGGTGCTCAGAAAGCCTGACATGGAACTGACAGACAGAAAGAGAGAAAGCTCTAATTTGAGTGGGAGTTTTATCTGAGGAACACTTTATGTTTTTTTCTGAGGTATCTGACAGTAGTAGCTTGGTTTTAAAAACAGTTATTTCACCTGAATGCTTATTACCTCCTTCAAAGAGTTTATGTGTGTTTCTTGTAATCTGTCTATCTGCCTGGAAGCAGGATTGCACAAAAACTACTATCCTGATTTCCGTGAAACTTGGTGGAAGGGTGTAGCATAGACCATGTAAGAGCTCATTATATTTTAAAGCAAATCTGAGTCACGGGGATGCTTTCATTTATGCTGCGAGATATAGCATTTGCTGTACAACTTACATTCGAGTGGATGACAGCACTGTTCAATCACAGTGACAAAACATAGCCAGTGTAGAAATATGATGATTCCATATCACAATTCATTATTGGGGTACCGATGTGAAGCCAGTTTTGCCTTTTAAGAATTGAACTGCATTTTGACAGGTTTAAGAACTGAACTTTATATAAGTTGGAGTTATTTTCAGGGTAACATTTGTCTTTGGATGTGGTAAACAGAAAAATGCAAATGGAAAGTACAGAAGAGTGTGCAGTGGTGGTAAGAGTAGACTAGGTGCATATTTTTATTGTTGAAAGCCACTTCTGGGAAGCTTCAGAAACACAATTCTGATGGAATCAAAATCATGGTCTAGAGTTATCACAATCAGCTCTCGAGCCCAGCCTGGATTTTTTTCTTTGCTGCATCTGAAGACATTATACCTGCTTTCTAATTTTTAAGTCCTCCCAAAATGGAGTTTTGGCAGAGGTATTGTAATTACAAGCATTTGTGAGTCCATCTGTTTGACCGTCTGTTTGTTAATCTGTCTGTGAACAAAATTCTGACCACACCCATGTACAGATTTTCACCAAAATTGGTGGGGACCCGAACCTACCTGAGTCACAGGGATGATTTGATTCTGGAATGTCAAGATCAAAGGTGAAGTTCAGAGCAAGGTCACAGAGGTTTGTAGATAGAGAGCACTTAAAATTCAGAACAAGTGGCGATAGACCTGCCGTTACTGTGGAAACCATATATGGACTTTCAAATGAGACTTTCAAATTACACTTGACCAGAACAAGAGTCTGCCACATATCTATAAACCTGCAGAAACACTTACAGCACTTTATCTGAACACAAAGTAGGGAATGCTTCACAGAGAAAGAGAGAGGAACTAATATGAAACAAAGAAAGACCTTGTACAGTTTTATGATGTAATGATTATATCCCATTTGCCAAAGACCTTGAAAGGTCAAACCACAAGCAATCTCATAAAATCTTTAAATGAAAAAGTTTTGCTAATTTGGTCACATCCACATACTATAGAACATACCGTAAGAAAAGCACATGGGTAATTAAAACCAGAATTTATATTGTACCTATTTGAAGGTTGCCTGTGTATTGTGATTCTTGATTTTACTTAATTTTTTTAACAACATGGCAGTAATTTTGTGCATAGCCTCCCATGCCCAGTAACATCCGTAATTACAACTCTGGGACCAGCAAGAGACCATGCTAGTGCTAGCTCTTTGGCAGCAGTACCTGTTTGTCATTAGTCAAAATGCATCGAACCCATTCTAGATTAGAAATTAGCAATAACACCTATCAGTTAGCTGGCTGGACAAACATGGAGATGGAAACATCTGTATTTTTCCCACTTTGAAAGCATGGAAGTAATAAATGAAACCTAATCCCATTTCAGACTTAAGGTGAATGCAGCACCACTGTCATCAGGTAGTCTTGTGGGTAATACATGACCAATTGACATTAACCAAAGAGATATGGACCAGCATGAAAGAAGTTTAAATTAAAAATTCGAGTTATTATTTCAGTACAAAATTAATTAATTAATCATTTCATGTCACATATTACATTAATTATCAATGCTTGTATAAGTGGTTCTAGTTTTTTTTGTGTTGTAGTGTTTTTTAAATAAAATCAGTGTATCTTTTTCCAACATAAAATTAAATATGCATTATATACACTATTTAGGGCTGATGTACATTCCGAAAGTATTGGAACGGTAAGGCCATTTTTTCACACCCTGAAGATATTTGGGATGGAGATCAAAAGATGAAGCATAGTGC
The DNA here is from genome assembly GCA_028564935.1 of Neosilurus hyrtlii. NCBI lineage: Eukaryota > Metazoa > Chordata > Actinopteri > Siluriformes > Plotosidae > Neosilurus > Neosilurus hyrtlii. Next base: position 10,071,181 of record JAOUQZ010000047.1, read on the forward strand.
AAATAGTGTCATAGCTTGGGCTTGCATGGCTGCTTCTGGAACAGGCTCACTCATGTTTATTGATGATATAAATCATGATGGTAGCAGCAAAGTTAATTCAGAAGTCTACAGCAACATTATGACTGCCAGTTTACAGAAAAATTTTGAGAAATTTAATTGGGAGGCACTTCATCATGCAACAAGAAAATGACCCAAAATACAATGGGCACACAATAAAGCACTTCATCAAGGGGAAAGTGCACGGTTTCAGGTTGGCCAATCAATCTCTGTACTTTAAAAGCATGTGAGCAGCATTTAAGCTCATGAAGACAGAAATCCCTCAAAACAAACAACTGAAAGAAGCTGCAGTATAAGCCAGGAAATACATCACAAAAGATGAATGCAAGTATTTGGTGATATCAGTTGGTTACCAAGAGTGAGGTCAGTACAGAGAAATTCCAGACGAAGGCTTTGATATATGGTATGAGTGATAGCGAGAGGTTTGAAATTTGACGCTTATGTCCAGTTGTGAGTGCAATTTTAATTTGAAATAAGGCTGAGCTCACTAAACCAAAGCAAAATTTGTATCAACCACACAACTCTGTTTGCTTTCTCAACTTTTGGTATTCATTTCACCAAGAGTAAGGTCAGATGTGACCTTAGTAAGGTCAGACTTTTTTTGAATACTGAGTGAGAAAAAAATAAAAATAAACTAAGAGAGGATCAAGTTTGCTTGTAGTTTGTGTGTTGGTTGAGTTCTGGTGGGCTGAGAACAAAGAATTTTTAATTGCTCAACAGATCAATCCAGGTGTATGATCACTGCCATGTAATAATGAGTTATTAATCTTAATTTATTTTAAAATTTACTCACTTTAATGTGTTCAAGTACACATGTGTGTTCAGTGGTTCACCTGAAATTAGGCAGCCTGCAACCAAAAAATGCAATGTTCTAATTTGCTTAATATCAGGAAATGAAACCTGAAATTCTCATCATTCATCTAATTCATGTTTTGATCGTCAACCCAAATTTCTTTAGTGTATTGCAAAAACAAATTTGCAATAAAAAGAATAAGCCTCACCACTGCAACTACATTTGGAGGGGACTGTGTGTCATCATTAGTAAGACAGTTGTTGGAAGGAAAGTGACCGATTCTCTGTGATGTGAAGTCCAGAAACTCTGTCCTACATACCCAGACTGCTGGGAATGTTTGCTCTCTACTCCCTCTTTTATTTTCCCTTCATTTCGCACTACATCTCTCTCTCTCTCTCTCTCTCTCTCTCTCTCTCTCTCTCTCTCTCTCTCTCTCTCTCTCTC
>JAOUQZ010000047.1:10082152-10099808 GCA_028564935.1 Neosilurus hyrtlii
AAATACGAGGAGTCTCTGTCTGTCTCTCTCTGTCTCTCTCTGTCTCGCTCACTCTCTCTCTCACTCTCTCTCTCTCTCTCTCTCTCTCTCTCTCTCTCTCTCTCTCTCTCTCTCTCTCTCCAAGAAGTCCAAGAAATTAAACTCGGAATGTCTTGTTTAATAGTAATACACCTCCTTAAATATTAAGTACAATACACAGAGAGAATGAAAGAGCACAAAGTTCAAAACAAGTACTCACTCATGTTTTCACTGAATGTACAGATCAGAGAACTTTGCTTAAGGGCATCCCAGATGTGTGAACACAGCCAATATCATAGCTTAGCAACAATATGTAGATGTTGTAGATAAAAAGATGTCCAGCCCATGTTTAAAAACCTAAAGAGAGCTAAGGGGCTTAGAGAGAGACAAACAACTATTCACTTTAACATTAACTCCTATGAGCCATTTAGAGTAGCCAGTTGACCTGATGTGCATATCTTTGGTCTGTGGGAGGAAACCAGAGTACCCTGAGGAAACCCACACAGGCAGGAGATTCCATACAGAAGGCTCCACCTTCTTGCTGAGAGAGGACAGTACTAACCACTGCATCATCGTACCACATGCTGTCATACCTCATAACCCTGTCATTTTCATTTTCCTATTTTTTTTTCTTTTTTTTTGCTGTGATGTCCCTCTCCTAACTCTCACTCTCGCCAGTGTGGTGGGGTTTGGTAAGTCTGTCTCCTGCTACAACAGCTGCTGTGTTCCAGTTGTGGGTTCATCCATGCTGGGTGTGAGTTGAGCACAATTTACCCCCAGAGGAGTGCCATTTGTTACGGAGCAGGAGGGAAGAGCTTCATACCCCATGTGCCCTTCTTTTCAAGGAGAACATCCTGTTGTCAGGGTAACAAGAGGCAGGCGGCCTGATGGGAGTTTGTAGGAAGCGGAGAGAGTTCTGCCATTTATAGAGAGTGATATTTATCCTCTCTCCTGAGACTTTGTGTTTGTATGTGTGTGTGTGTGTGTGTGTGTGTGTGTGTGTGTGTGTGTGTGTGTGTGTGTTGTGTGTGACAACTTGTGTGCATTTCCAGTGCTTTTAAATGACTGGCTGTTCGACTGGAATACCAATCCATCATATCCAGTTGTGTTATCAAGTGGCTGGGCTATAAAGACAGAACATAAGATTTAAATAAAAATGATCATGTATAGTATATTATATAGAGTATATATAAAATATTCTTGTAATTATTGATGCACTTTCTTATATGTGCTCTTTTGTTATTCATTATGTACACTAAAATGTCTGGGTTTTTTTTTCATTACCTCCAGCAAACGGTAATGTTTTCACCCATGTTGGTTTGCTAGATTGTTTGTTTGTTCAAGATAACCCAAAAAGTTACACTTAGATTTCGAGTAATTTTTTATCATGATCCATTCATGGGATCATGCTGAAAAAAATTCTAGAAATCCCAAAAAATGCCTATTTCCCTTGCTATGCGCCAAACTTTTCATCAGGCACCCATTGGGGAGACATTTCATTGTAACTACGCCAAGTTATAATAATTAATTTTTCCCTGGCGGAGGTACCTTGAACTTTGTGAGTGTCCCTCTAGATCGTTATACCTTCATTAATAAAAATTTATTATTTAATAATTATTATTTAATTAAAAAAGTGTAAAAGATGTTATCATTCTAACTACAGAGTTTGTAATGAAAATTGTGTAAATCAGAATTAGCTTAAAGAGTGAAATACTGTGTGCGTTTGGCCATTATCCACTCCTTAAATTACAGTAATGCACAGGGATTTAGCAATTGCTGACTGTTGATGGTTTTTTATTATTATTTTTGTGAAAATCTCATGATGTTATGAAAAAAACTTGTTAGGTCATCTCAAAAAGGCTCATTTTAATGAACATTTTCAATCCCAGCCCACTTCTCACTAACAAGCTCTCCAAGGAGAAATAATTATCCAGATCTGGAGATGTGGTGAAAGTTTGGGAAACAGTCCAAGTCCTGAGATGAGCACCGCTCAGTGGAGTTGAGGAGGAAGATAATTTCAGAACCTTTTTTTTAAACGCAATCACTCCATCTAGTGTTGATCTTATGTAATGGATCCCATTTAAAACCCTTTTCAAAATGCACAGTGTGGGTGAAAATAAGGGGCTAAGCATAATATGGATGAAATGCAATTTTTAAAATGTATCAGTGAGTAAAAAGTTAATAAGGACCAAAAAACAAGCAGCAGAATTTTTTACATACAGGATAGCTTTTCTTTTAAAAGAGTTACTCTTACAACAGCATCCTCCTTCTACATCGCTTATTTAGAAAAAAGCACGTTTTTCTCTGCTGTATCTGTTACATCACCTCCTATGTAAGTGTTGTTTCCATTCCTTTTTTGTGATAGCTTGAGCATTTTTTTTACTTCAGTATATATATATATATATGCTAAAAACATAAATGCACAGATGTCTTCAAATGAAGGCTAAACATTCAGAAAATTTTTTAGACATGAAGATCAGGATTCCTTTATGTTCTAAAAGCCTCCAACTTAAAGGTTCAACAATGTGCTAGGGATAATTTATTCCCCATATAATTCTAATTAAGTCACTTTTAACTCAAGTTGTAAAACTAGAAAATGTGAGGAAAATTTTAAGTAAGTGAATACTTATGAGTGCTACGGTGGTGTAGTGGTTAGCACAGCCAACTCACAGCAAGAAGGCTCTGGGTTAGACTTCCAGTCATTTCTATGTGGAGTTTTCATGTTCTCAATATGCTTGTGTGGGTTTCTCCGGGTACTCTGGTTTCCTCTTACAGTCCAAAGACATGTACATTTGGCTACTACACTGTGAGACCCATTAATGTTTTGCATGAATAATGTGTGTGTTTTGGCCCTGCGATGGCCTGGCGAGCTGTCCAGGGTGTACACTGCCCTCGCCCAGAGTCGGCTGAGATGGGCGCCAGCCTCCCCGCGACCCTAATTAGGAATAAGCGGTTCAGAAATGAATGAATGAATGAATGTATGTGTTTTTGTGTGTGTTTCAGCAGGAACCTCAGAGCAAGTCAAAAGTGTGTGCTAATGTGTTCTGTGGTGCAGGAAGAGAGTGTGCAGTAACAGAGAAAGGCGAGCCCACCTGCTTGTGCATTGAGGTAAGCAGTTAATTATATTTATGAATACTGTACATACTGCAATAATATCAGTTTCTCAGTTTTAATATTCATAGTTTGTATATTATATATTATATATATGTATATTATGTAGTTTATGTGTTTGAGAAGCTTGCTGGTGGAGTGGTAAGCACATTTGCCTCATGGCAAGAAGGTCCTGGGTTCAAGTCCCAGGCTCTGGCGTTTCTGTGTGGAGTTTGTATGTTCTCCCCATGGAACTCCCACAGTCCAAATACATGCGCATTAGGCTAAATGGCTGTTCCAAACTGGCTGTTGCAAATTGAGATAGGCTCCAGCCTTAAGCGGTTCTGTAAATGAGTGAGTTATGTATTTTAGCTATATGAATATTTATTGTTTATTTCCATTTCCCTGAAATTCCACATATTTTTGCAGCATTTAATTTTACAAAATTACTGCATCATGGTTTAATGGTTAGAAAAGCTGACTTGTGGCTGAAAGGTTGCTGGTATGATTCTTAAACTTGCAGGAAAAAAATGTGGTGGTAGCAGGGAGTGAGCAGCTCCTTCCCCTTCCTCCACTTTGATGGCTCAGAAATAACAAGAAAGATGCTGTGATTTCAGACCATGAATAATTTCTAGCAGTTAAGATTGTATACAATTTTAAACAACACAATTCTAATGCTTGAACTTCAGATGACTTCAGAAATCAGCATGTGTTGGAATAACCCTGACATTTTAATCACAAAGTTCAAAGTTCATTAGTATGCTGTCCACCAGAATTTCATGTTGCTCTTGGGTGACATAATGCCACTCCTGGTGCAAAAATTCAATCAGCTCAGTTTTATTTGATGTCTTGTGACCAATTTGATAACTCAAGAATACTCATACACTTATACCAACATATCACTGAGAGTATTCTGTCTGGCTGTATTACAGCCTGATATAACAGTTGTCATGCCCTGGAGCGGAAAGCTTTATGGAGAGTGGTCACATTGGCACAACGCATTACCAGAACAGAACTGCCAGCCATCCAGGACCATGTCAGGCAGGTGGTACAGGAGAGCCCAGACCTGTACCAGCAGGTCAAGGGACAACTGCTATCCACAATCAATCAGGATACTGAAGTGCAGGACTCTGTTCTGTCTATATTCACTTTAAATCAAGTGTGACTTTAACCCTTCAGTTACTTTTAATGTACCTACATGTAAATACACATAGTGATGTTTTATAATATATTTTATTAATTTTTTATTGACTATTATATTATATTATATTTTTTAAAAGACAAACCCAAGTTTGAACATTTCTCTCTGTCTGTGTTTTTCTTTGTCGCTCAGCAATGCAAACCTCATAAGCGCTCAGTGTGTGGCAGTAATGGGAAAACATACAGAAACCACTGCGAGCTTCACAGAGATGCCTGCCTTACCGGAATTAAGATCCAGGTGGCGCATGATGGCCACTGCAGAGGTGAGCGAGTAGAGCAAAGGGCATGTAAATATGTGACTGAAGTTACTATAACATAACAGTTGTATAAGTCACTTGTAATAAACAAACACTCAACAAATTAAAGGATGATTCGTTAAATTTTCAGAAACACAGAGGACACTGCAATCTGTTTTTTTTACACTGGAATGGCACCTAGCAAGCACTTTAATAATTTTCTCACATGTACACAGGAGCACCTAGATGGTAGGTAAATCTGTTACACTCGAGCCTAATGGCTCAACAGGCCGCTGCTTATCCTCAGTTTCTGTAAAGTGAGGCAGCTAGGTGTTCAACTCCTCCTGGATAGGACGGTATTCCATCACAGGTTACCTATTTCTACTGCTGGGTGGAAAGAGCCACACTTGTGGTTAAGACCTTGCCTAGGGTTATTAGCACGGTGGATACAAGGGGATACAAACCCATGGCCTCCTGATCATGAGCCCAACACCCTAACCACTATGCCACCGCCCCCACCTAGATGGTACTTCATTATATTTTCAAATTTATGGGGAGCCTATCAGGCATTCTGTGTAATTTTATTTCCTGGACAAACAACCAATGGGGAGGCTATAGAGCACTGCATCTTATTTTCTCATGTGAATGGTACCTATGGTTTTTTTTGCATTTATCAGCACCCTAAAGGGCATTTTTATTTTACTTATTTATTTGTTAGTTTATTTCTATGTTTATTTAAATTATTTTTATTCAATCAGCAGCCATTAACTCGGTTTATCACACTTACGCATACTCTATAAGGCACATTATATTGTTTTATGTATCATAAGGGCACCCTAGAAAGCACTTTATCCTGATTTATTTACCGTAGGAGCACCCTGGTCAGACCATTCTCAGGTTTTCTTAACCACTATACAAGTATTTTGCTTCCTTTTGGTTTGACTTATGGTGCCTAAAATCCAGCTACTCAATATACATCATCCACAGAAAGAAATTAATCATGAGCTTGTTCTGAACATAACTGTGAACAGTGACTATGAATGAGTTTAGACATGGATTAAGTCAGCCGTGACTAGTCTTTCTGAACAGGTACCAGAGGGTGCAGTCCTGAATCTAATTTACATATATATTTTTTATATTAATGAGCTTTTTCATGGCACAGTGGTTTTTCTGTTATAGATAAAAAGACCACAGTAGAATGATTCAACACCAAGTCCAGCGACCCTGAGTAGTGTAAATGGCTTTTTAATATAGTTACAGTGATGGAAATCACCACTAACCCACCATTATTTAATTTATAATTAAAAGCCAGTTTGAGTGATCACTTGAATAAATGTGTTTAAGCCAAACCTCAGTAATGTAAACACAACTAGCCTATAAATAATGTCAATTCCAATCTAATTGAGAAGTTTTAATACACATGTACTGTGAGTGAAACTTTCAGAAATTAAAAAAGGCTCCAGTCAACAATGTTTATAACCTGAATCACATCATGTACTTGTGATGTGACTAGAAACTTTGTGGTGAAAATGTCAATTTGATTTTAGTTGCTTGATATTTAATTTACTTGCATAATTATTACTGACTGTTAGTGACTATTGCAAACATTTTATTTAATGACAAGTACCATAATATTCAGCATTCTCATTGCCAATACCAAAAAACTAAATAAAAAAAACATGGGCAGTGTAATGCTACAAGAGGTGCTTCCAGAAAAAGTTGAGGGCTGCTACTGGAAAAGATGAGGTGTGCTAATGAAAAAAGTTTAGAAATACAGTAATTACTTTAGTATACGATATAAGTAAATTTGTTGGTTAATGAGCTCATGCCATGTAATTAGATTTAACATATATCAGTAGCCATATGCTAGTGATTCACTCCTCTTTAACATGGTCTGAATATGAATATATTATAATATGTACAAACACACACACACACACACACACACATATAAATATATATATATATATATATGTGTGTGTGTGTGTGTGTGTGTGTGTGTGTGTGTGTGTGTGTGTCATTCTCAAGTTAAGTACTGAATGTACACATATGTATGTGTATGTTCCTTTCTGTAGAAACTAAGCATGGGATTTCTCTTTTTCTGTTGCAGAGAGGAAAACAGACAAAGCTGCTGCCAGTCCTGGTGAGTGTAGCGTCTGATATATCCCCTCTTCCACATATTACCCAGTCAGGTTACAATAAGATTAACTGGGTATATTTTCTTTAAAGAACAGCACAGATTAACCACAATATAGGTGTACTTTATTAATTTTAGACCTATTTTTAAAAATGTCATGATCTCAACTTTGGAAATGTATAACTTCATAATATTTTCATGATTCACAGTTGCAGAAAAGTCTAGGGTTGCTACCAGCTACCTATAGCTCCTTATATAAAGGATGGAAATAACTGAACTAATTTTGCTGGACTGTATGAATCAACTTGCTGTATGTAATTCAGACCTTGCACAGTTTATATTGCAGTATTTACTCTTCTATGCAGAGTGCTGACAAAACAACAGTGCTGCATTTATTCAAACCTGCAAGAAACATTGATTTTTTTTTTTTAGATGTAGAATTGCACTTAAAGTTTGAACTCTAGTGATGCTCAAACTCAAGATCCTGTTAACACAGTTAACCCTTCTTGTATAATATATCATATACAGTAGAATTTTTTATATGTAATCATGTTACCTGCTGTCACCCAGATGAAAACCAGTTCCCTTTTAAGTTTGGTTTCTTTCTCTTGTCAGAATTTTTTTTTCTCACCACCATCACAACACCTCTTGCTCATAAGGGATACAGTTAACATTTTAAAATTTAAACAGCTCGCTAGACCATCACAGGGCCAACACACACAATGATTTACTCACATTCACACATAGGGGCAATTTGGAACAGTCAATTAGCCTATTTTGTATGTCCTTGGACTGTGGAAGGAAACCAGAGTACTCAGAGGAAACTCACACATGCATGGCGAGAACATATAAACTTTACACAGATATTCCTGAACCCGGGACTCAGACCCAGGACCTTCCTACTGTGAGGCAGACGTGTTAACCACTACACCACCGTCCTGTCTGCCCTTCATTCATTTCTTTTTCTGAACCGCTTAATCCTAATTAGGTCCCGCCTCACCTAACATCAAGAATTGTTAATTTGTGTAAAACTGAAAAAAGCAACAAAGCATTCTCAGAAAGTTTAGATATTCAGTTTTTCACAGTTAGACAAATCAGGTAATTTAGTACTGTAGCATATCTCCTTAGAAGCAGGCATCCATCCAAGGTTCCACACAGAATCCTCACTGAGGAAAGAAATCTAGAGTAACTGCTGAAGGTTTAACAAATTATTCAATAAGATGAAAATCAAATCGTATTTAAAGATGATTTGTGACCCACTTCAGCATAATACGGATTAAGTCACAAAGTTGATTGAGAGCCAAAGTAAGTAAACCTGCATGAAAATGTGATATCGACAAAAATACATCCTTCAAAGCATAATCTTCGACGTGACCAAGTTCAAATATCCATAAACAATCTATCCATGTTAAAATACTTGTTTAAGAAAGGGTTTCATGTCCAACAAGAGGCGGATTAATTTAGTGTATGGATGATAGCAAGTATTCTTAAAAGTGGCATTTCCTGATTAACAACATATAGTGATGTAACTCAGTTAATTTTCATGCTATAACCATGTATTATACCTCATTTTGAAGCATAATAAATTCTCTTTCCAAATATATCAATATCCCAGTTTGTCAAATTTCCTATTTAATCTGCATTATGCTGGAGAGGGTCACATTTATACTTACAGGATATAAGATACATATAGATAGAAGATATATACATAAATGCAGGTATATCTAAAGGGTCCACATACTTTTCTTTGCCACTGTAGGTTAGTTTATTTGCATGCAGTATCTTTTTTAAGAAATCAGTGTGTGTCTCCACAGTGGTGTGCTATGTGGGTGACCGTAACGAACTGCGCAGGCGTGTGATCGAGTGGCTGCAGACTGAAGTGGTACCAGATGGCTGGTTCACCAAAGGCTCCAACTTCACGGACATCCTGCTGAAGTACTTCAAGGTAAATTTTAGAATGATATGGTTTTGATCTTTTTTTCTCTGATACATCATCAGTGTTCACAATAAGAACAGACAAGCTGGTTGTCCACTAGTTGTCTTGATAGTAAACAGGTTATCAGAATTTTAAATTGTTGTCCGTAATTAAATATAATTAATATCATATTCACTTTCTACACAGGGCTACAAAACCATCTGTAATGTTAATAAGTTATATCAAGTACATTTACCTGTTTTATTTATATAACACACACATAATTATTAATGAGAGAAAGATTATAGTGTATCATCATATTTGTACAGCTAGTTTAAGTAAAACAAATACATTGTGCTCTCATTATAACCTGATACGAAGGCGTTTTAATGGTCTAATCCCAAAAGACTCCATGGTTCCCATATAAGTTCATTATCGTTCATATCGTTCATTTTCTGAACCGTTTAATCCTAATTACGGTCACGTGGAGGCTGGCGCCCATCTCAGCCGACTCTGGGCGAGGGCAGAGTATACCCTGCACAGCTCGGCAGGAGCTTGCCCTGGGCAGCTCGCCAATTTTTGAGACCTTTCAGCTGAGGAAAACTAAAGCAAGAACATTGGGTCACATATGCAAAACTAGATAATATAAGTGATTAAAGTAACCACTGTGGCTGTGTAGGCCTGTCTCTGCTATCACCTCCTACATGTATGTTGCATCTTACTCCAGAATAAATTAAATATAAATTGATTTGCTTTTACGTAGTTGTCTGGGCTGCATGGTGGCGCAGTGGTTAGCAGTTCCATCTGGGAGCAAAAAGGTCCTGGGTTTGAGCCATGTGCCTGGCAAACTCGTTTCTGGGTGGAGTTTGCATGTTCTTCCCATGCTTGCATAGGTTTATTCCGGGTGCTCCGGTTCCCCTTATGGTCCAAATATATGTACATTAGGCTTTTTGGCTATTCTCAATCACCCCTATATATGAATATGTATGTGTGTGTTGGTCTTGTGATGGTCTGTCAGGCTGCTCATGGTGTACCCCATCTTCACCTAGAGTCACCTGCCTCCAGCCTCCTCGTGACCCAAATAAAGGATAAAGTGTTCCTAAAATAAAAATGAAATGAAAAGTAGTTGTTCAATTACCTAATAAAAGCATGACCACATTCGAATTGTCTTTGTTCCTTTTCATTTCTTCTCACTGTTTCTGTTTTTCAGCACCTGATTACTGTTGAGCATGAACAATGTCTTCATATGAGAAAGAGTTAGGAAAAAAGTAATATGTAATGGTTTACATATGGATTCTACAAGGATGTACACACAGTGTAGTTGGGAGGAAATGTGTGCCCTCATATGAGGAAAGTGTGGTCTCAAGAGATTAAGGAAATGGTTACTGATTTGCATATTTGGAATATACAGCAAACAAGCCAGATTCCTCTTACTCATCTCATTTATTTGTTGAACACCTTAATCCTATTAGGGTCACGGAGAGGCTGTGGACCACCTTGTCCAACACAGGGTGAAGGCAGGGTGCACCCTGAACAGCTCACCATACCATCGCAGGGCCGACATACACACAGCAATTCACACTCACGCCTAGGCAATTTGGAACAGCCAATTAGCCTTATGCACATGTCTTTGTACTGTGGGAGGAAACCAGAATGCATGGAGAAAACCCACATAAGTACGGGGAGAACATGCAAACTCCACACAGAAATGCCTGAGCCCAGGACTTGAACCTAGGACCTTCTTGCTGAGAGTCGAGCATGCTAACCACTATGTTACCATGCTGCCACTTTTTTCGTTGTATTGCGACGGACTGACTGATTTAGCAATTTATTATAAACGAGCCAGGAAATGTAGCAATTAATAATAAAATGAATAAAAGGAATAAAGGTCCGTTGTTTCTAAGGGTAGGAGATGAGAGGAGAAGGTGGGAGACAATTCATGCTGTGTAGAGTCTTGGATCTTGCAGCAATCTTCTTGGAGAGATCTTTATGTGTTTATGGATGTCCAGGTTTCGGTGTAATCCGTTCAACAACAGAGTAGTCTTTACACATAAAATGACTGTTTGTGACATCTTCCGCACATTACAATAGATATATCTTCATTCTGTTAAATTTTGTCATAGTGGATATACATGTCAGTTGCATTACCATAGGTACAGGATGTGCCTGTCACGTCACAGTATATAGATGAATCAGAGAGGTTAAGAAAGTACTGACTCGAGGGGTGGGGTGCCTTTAATCATCTCAGTTATCAGCCATTAGGTTTTTTGTTTGTTTATTTATTTGTTTGTTTCTACTTTTGTCTGAACTATTGCTGTTATATCTTTATACACAGCATGATGTTTTCAAAATCATCACGTTTTCATTACGGCGCATCATTTATCCTTACACCTGTATATGTACATGCCATGACCTATCCTTACACAATATATTTGGTGTGTGTGAGAGAAAGAGACCCAGATGTTAAATTATTAGTGTGACCAGATTAAGTAATCTCAATCTAATTTAATGTCAGTATGTTTTGCATCGGGACAAACGCAGTTTGTTGTAAAGTGTAGGGTTAGTTAGCCAAACTCTAAAGTTTGGAATAAGACATTATCACTGTATATGAACATGATATCACCACATCTGTGTTTGACAAGAATGAGAAACACTGATGCACTTTGTCTGAGTGTGTTTGGCACATTCTGTGTGTGTGTGCACTTGGGTTATGTTACAGAACTACGACAACGGTGACTCCCAGCTGGACTCAGCCGAACTTCTGAGCTTCATTCAGCACAATGATTCAGCAGTGGAGCTGCATTCATATTCTGAGGAGGAAAACAACCGCCTGCTCAGGTAAAAACACACACAGATGCACACATACACATTTGAACAATATAAATCAGTGTCAATTAGATCTGCAATATTTAAATTATATTCATGTAATCAAGAAATTTAATGCTACTAAATATTTAACATTAACTTTTAGACCCATTGTGCTCAGGCCTGGAGCCACGAGCAGCCTTGAGTTTTATTGCTGTGATAATTATAGTGCTTTTATTCTGTTTGGCACATGCAGTATTAATAGTAGTATATAATTATTGGTTTTAAACCTGACACATTAAGACAGGGACTTCTTTTACTGTTACTAACATACAAGGTGATAAACTCTAGTTATGGGATAGTTCATGATTAAATTTTGACTGCTGTGACTTATTACTAAAGCAAAACATGTTTTTGAGTTGAAGTAAAATGAAAAAAGAAGGGACAAGTGACTTCATCACATGAAGGAAAAAGTACAAATTAGCAAAATTAATGCTCAACCTTTATCGTTGCATGTGTAAATATAAACACACTGCGGAAAGTGGTGGCTCAGTGGTTAATGCTCTTGGTTACTGATCCAAAGGTCATGGGTTCAATCCCACTAATACTATGGTGCCACTGTTGCTCTTAAGCAAGGCCCTTTACCCTCAGTTGTATAAAATTTATCAAATGTAAGTAACTTTGGATATGCCGTAAATGTAGATATCATAATATTGTCATTTTATTATTATCATAATAGCAAATATTGGGGGCCAGCCGTGGCCTAATGGTTAGAGAAGAATGCACACCCCAAATAAAGGATTATTGCAACACTTGACTGATGCATGCACTGTATTATACGCCTATTTTAAACCTAAACTGGAACATCTGCCTCACAGCAAAAGAGTCTCGGGCTCAGCGAGGGCGCTCCTGTGAGGCATGTTCTCTTTTTGCTTGCGTGGCTTTCTTCCGGGTACTCCAGTTTATTCCCACAGCCCAAACACATACACCTTAGGCAAATTGGATGTTACAAATTGTAACTAGGTGTGAGTGCGAATGGTTGTGTTTGTTGGCCCTGTGGTGGACTGGCGAGTTGTTCAGGATGTACCCTGCCTCCACCCAGAGTCAGCTGAGGTCCCTGCGACCCAAGTAGGATGAAGCGGTTTGGCAAATGGATGAATGAATGAATGTATACCTTTATCTTTTAAAAAAGTATTTCAATGCTTGTGAAACTATGTATGGTTGTGCATGTAACAAATAAAATTCTAATTTGAATTTGAAATATAAAGTGTGAGTATGCATAATAAATACTGCTGTACACCCAAAACTAATGCAGACTGTACTGCGAAGTTCCACTCGGGTCATGTGGGTTCATATAGCCTCTGTTTTGCCTGTTTGAAGAGAAACAGAAGGGGAAAATCCTCATCAACAATCATTCCATACAGAAGCCAGACATTCCAGGCCTGCCCTGTCGCTTCCTGCATGTGTGTATATGGGGGTGTGTATTCAGCTGGATACGAAGCTCTCATCCTGCACCGTGGAAAAAATAACAGCATTTACCAACCAGAAAAATGATTAGGCTGTGCTGTACTAACTTCAGAGTGTTTAAATTTGAAAGGCAGACTCCTAGTATACAAACATGTCTACATCCATTACACACACATGCCTACATCCAATACACCCAGGTCTACACACATCTATTTCCAGCAATATATTATCATAATTGTAATTACAGAGATTTCGGTATATTGTGAATGTTATTATCACATTGCTGTCAGTTTAACGCAGCATTTTAGAATGTAATGACTAAAGCGTGTGTGTGGGTGTGGGTGTTTGTCAGGAGTCTGTGTGTGGATGCACTGATTGAGCTCTCAGACCAGAATGCTGATTGGAAGCTGAGCTTTGATGAGTTTCTGAACTGTCTTCGTCCAGGATTCAACCCTCCTGAAAAGAGTGAGACTGCCTGCACACACACACACACACACACACACAGCCTCTAGCTGCAATGGTAAAAGTAGGTGAAAGTTCATGGGGAGGGACAGTGTGGACAGTGTGTCAGGCCATGCTTTATCACAGTGTTTTGTGTGTTTCAGAGAGTGGGGTGATGAGTATTTTGTGTTTCAGAATGTGTTGTGATTAGTATTTTGTGTGTTTCAGAGTGTTGTGATTAGTATTTTGTGTGTTTCAGAGTGTGGGGTGATTATAATTTTATGTGTTTGAGTGTGTTGTAATTAGTATTTTTTTGTGTTTCAGAGTGCGCGGTGATTAGTATTTTGTGTGTTTCAGAGTGGGGTGATTAGTATTTTGTGTTTCAGAGTGCGCGGTGATTAGTATTTTGTGTGTTTCAGAGTGGGGTGATGAGTATTTTGTGTGTTTAAGAGTATGTTGTAATTAGTATTTTGTGTTTCAGAGCGTGGGGTGATTAGTATTTTGTGTGTTTCAGAGAGTGGGGTGATGAGTATTTTGTGTGTTTAAAAGTATGTTGTAATTAGTATTTTGTGTTTCAGAGTGTGGGGTGATTAGTATTTTGTGTGTTTCAGAGTGTTGTGATTAGTATCTTGTGTGTTTCAGAGTGTGGGGTGATTATAATTTTATGTGTTTGAGTGTGTTGGAATTAGTATTTTTTGTGTTTCAGAGTGCGCGGTGATTAGTATTTTGTGTGTTTCAGAGTGTGTTGTGATTAGTATTTTGTGTTTCAGAGTGGGGTGATTAGTTATTTGTGTTTCAGAGTGTGGGGTGATGAGTATTTTGTGTGTTTCAGAGTATGTTGTAATTAGTATTTTGTGTTTCAGAGTGTGGGGTGATTAGTATTTTGTGTGTTTCAGAGTGTGTTGTGATTAGTATTTTTTCAGAGTGTGTTGTGATTAGTATTTTGTGTGTTACATGTGGTGTGATTTGTATTTTGTGTTTCAGAGTGTGTCGTGATTAGTGTTTTGTGTTTCAGAGTGTGTTGTGATTAGTATTTTATGTTTCAGAGTGTTGTAATTAGTATTTTGTGTGTTTCAGAGTGTGGGGTGATTAGTATTTTATGTTTCAGAGTGTGTTGTGATTAGTATTTTGTGTGTTTCAGAGTGTGGGGTGATTAGTATTTGTGTGTTTCAGAGTGTGGGGTGATTAGTATTTTGTGTGTTTCAGAGTGTGTTGTGATTAGTATTTTGTGTTTCTGAGTGTGGGGTGATTAGTATTTTGTGTGTTTCAGAGTGTGGGGTGATTAGCATTTTGTGTGTTTCAGAGTGTGTTGTGATTAGTATTTTGTGTTTCTGAGTGTGGGGTGATTAGTGTTTTGTGTGTTTCAGAGTGTGGGATTATTAGTATTAGTATTTTGTGTTTCAGAGTGTGGGGTGATTAGTATTTTGTGTGTTTCAGAGTGTGGGGTGATTAGTATTTTGTGTGTTTCAGAGTGTGGGGTGATTAGCATTTTGTGTGTTTCAGAGTGTGGGGTGATTAGCATTTTGTGTGTTTCAGAGTGTGTTGTGATTAGTATTTTGTGTTTCTGAGTGTGGGGTGATTAGTATTTTGTGTGTTTCAGAGTGTGGGGTGATTAGTATTTTGTGTTTCAGAGTGTGGGGTGATTAGTATTTTATGTGTTTTAGAATGTGCTTTGGA
The DNA here is from genome assembly GCA_028564935.1 of Neosilurus hyrtlii. Classification (NCBI taxonomy): domain Eukaryota; kingdom Metazoa; phylum Chordata; class Actinopteri; order Siluriformes; family Plotosidae; genus Neosilurus; species Neosilurus hyrtlii. The sequence continues at coordinate 10,097,139 of JAOUQZ010000047.1, forward strand.
GGATGAGACCTATGAAGACGGAGCAGAGACTCAGGTGGACTGCAACCTCTGTGTCTGTGCATGTGGAAACTGGGTCTGCACTGCCATGACCTGCGATGGTAAAACACATTAAACACAATTAGTTAGAAAGATTACTTTCTGAAAACCTAAAATCCTGGTCAATCCGACACTGAAATGAAGCTTAATTTAACCACACTCAGTGTCTCTAGAATATAAAGAATCAGTGTCGGTTTTGTACAGTGTAATACTGAGGAGTTTTACGTTTCACATGCTCATATAGGAGACCTAGGATGATAATTAGTGAAATAAAACCTAGTGTTCACTCTAAAAACTACTGTGTGTGTTTAAAAGGCTAGATTTGAACCTGTGAAATATTCCACTGAACCTGTAGCCGTTATTATTAACATTAGGGCATTAATTTTTTTCCCCTTCTTTTAGAAGCATTATGAAAAAATTATACCAAAAATTATCAGACTACTTGAGATTTATCATTATCATGTTATGTTGATGAGATTTAATACATTTGTGAAATGTTGCACATGAAATTAGTTGTGGCTATGAATTTACTTGAATTTCTTTCACTTTTTCCAAAGGGTCTGCAAAAGTATACAAAAGTTTTATTTTAGTATCAAATACTGTGTGAGAGTGCAAACCCTTCTTTATATATATATATATATATATATATATATATATATATATATATATATATAAAATCAGTATTTCTGTTCACAGAAAAGACTGCAGTTCTGGAGGCAGCTACAGGTGATGAGGCAATGACGGAGGAGGAGTGGAGTCTGCGTGTGGCTGAACTCAACAAACATCAGGTTCATTCACTGGATATGAGCAATCACATAGATCAGTCATTTTATATATTATTACTTTAATTAATGTAAAAGACATTATATTTGATTTATACACTGTTCTAATAGCAGAAATGCAAAGCAGTTTATTAGTGTCTCCAAAACTGGTTAGATAACTGAGGACTCGTAGGACTTAGGGGTCAAGGTTGCTAATAAGTATTTTGTTATTGGCTTATTTTGGGCTGTTTTTGCAGATCTTTCAAACAGTTAGTGTCTTTAAAGCATGCGGGGTACACCCTGAATGTCCTTCCTTGGTGGAGGTTTGCGCTCTCTGAGTGCTTCAAGTTTATTTTCTGTAATATGATTCAGCTGGAGATAATAACTGATACATGTTGACATGAAAGTAAAATTAGGTCATGTCCCTGATACAGTTACACTCCCATCTACTATATAAACTTCAACAGATGGTTTTAATAGCACATCTTTTTCATTTCCTGTTTCTTATCATTGGTTCACACTAAAAAAGTATAAAACAGTTGTTTACAATCCAATGTATATCAACCAGAGATTAGTATAAGGTTCACAAATAATAAGAACAATATTTTTTTAACTACAGGAGACTGTGGAGCAGATGAAGTCCACCACAAAAGAGGTTTAAAGACAGAGTGAGGAGCAAGAGATGACAGTCAGGACTCCTGAGATGACACACTATTACTGGGAGAACCACATCATTTATTGTTTTTATCTTTGACTATGTTTATCGATCATTCTTTATAATCATTTTCACTTGTCTGTGTTTGTGTGTCTCTAAGTGCTGTACATTATTTTATAGCATCACGCTTTGCCTCATTCAAGGCACCCCAGCACTATTTTTTTTACTCCATGTATTGTTACATTTTGTGTCACATATGTTTGTGTTTTTAGATTTAGATTTAGATTTTGTTGCATATGATTGAGACAATGGCAGTAGATGGAGGAGAAGCGTGAAGGAGGGAGACTGGCTAGACTGACGTGGTCACTGAGAAAGATTGTGGCATAGTTCATTTATCTTTATCAGCGTTTTAAGCCATGAGATAAGGTCAAGCAAGTAAGCAGTAAGTAAGTAAGTTACGTCACAAGTGGGATGTCGGCTAAAGTCTCCTTTCACACATTCTCTGATTCCATGCAGACAAGGCGGTCATAGTCTTGAAACCTTTCAAAAAGGTGCTAATATGGATTTCTGTCTTTCTTTTTTCCTTTATTTTGTTACAGCACAGCTCTCTTGCATCAGCATGTTCCTAAAGTATGTCTAGATCGCTAGGTAGAATTAGAAAATTGTAGATTTGTCAAAGTGTAGAGCTCTATAGTGGCTCCACTCCTTTTTTCTGTGAAACGTCAGTGATTTTATCTCTAAAAACAACAGGAAGACTTTCACAGCATGGATGCTTCACTTTGCTCCTGCTTCTGTATAGCGGAGTTGCATTTATGTACAAGTAGTTTGTGTTTAAGCTCTGTTGCTGTACTGTGCTCATGTCTGTCAGTAGGAAGGAGGATAAAAGTGTGTACAAAAATTAGAAACAGAATGAGGATGCAGAATAGAATGGAGTTGTTTTGAGCAGAGGCTGTGTAGTCCAAAAATATAAATAAAAACCACCAAAGCCTGATGTTTCAAGTGTTTAAATGTTGTACAGATCCTCCAGGTAAAACACTACTCTGGACCCAGCAACAACATCATACCTTTTATTTCTTACCACTGTCAGATTGAAGATTAGACGATTAGATTCATGATCACCTCTTTAGCTTTGATGCTTTCTTACTGCGTGTGTGTGTGTGTGTGTGTGTGTGTGTGTGTGTGTGTGTGTGTGTGTGTGTGTGTGTGTGTGTGTGTGTG
>JAOUQZ010000047.1:10122749-10146520 GCA_028564935.1 Neosilurus hyrtlii
GTGTGTGTGTGTTGGCTCTGCAATGGTCAGCGAGCTGTTCAGGGTGTATCCCACTTAAGCCAAGTGTTGGCTGAGATAGGCTCCAGCCTCTCCGTGACCCTAATAGAATTAAACAGTTTGGATAATGTGTGAGTAAGAGATGATGAATTAAAACTGTTTTAAAAGTTTCTTGTGTGCAAATTAAAATTTTATTATCTTTATATTTTTTGTTTGTTTGTTTATTTATTTATTTATTTACTTAATTACTTACTTTTAAAATGTTGAAAGTGTAGTTGGGGCACCTACACTTTAAAAAAGAAAATGTCCCCTGGTATCTGTGTAGAAGTTAGATGTATAGGAGGAGCATAATGGAGAGGGGTGGCACAGTGACGTTTTGGTTAGCACAAGCTTGCATGTTCTCCTAGTGCTTGCGTGGGTTAGCTCCAGGCATTCTGGTTTCCTCCCACAGTTGAAAAACATGCACATTAGGCTAATTGTCTGTTCCAGATTGCCCCTAGGTGTGAGTGGTTGTGTGTGTTGTCCTGCAGTGTTCTGGGTGTACCCTGCCTGCACCCTGTGATGGCTGAGGCTCCAGCCTTGTAACCGTAGTAGGATTAAGCGGTTTGGCAAATGAATAAGTGAGTGAGTGCAGAGTGAAGACTTGTGCTGCTGTAATCATACAGTTCGTCCAGTGCTTGGAGGGACGCAGTGGTTAGCACTGTTGCATCACAGCAAGAAGATTCACAGTTTGAATTTCAGCCAAGTTCCTTTTGTGTGGAGTTTGCATGTTTCCTCTGGGTACCTTGGTTTATAGGCTGACTGCCTACATTGGCCCTAGGTGCGGATGTGAGTGTGAATGGTTATTTGTGTCTGTGTTATCCCTGAAATAAACAACTCTGACCTGTTCAGGGTGTAACCCTGCCTCTCACCTGAAGTCAGCTAGGATTGGCTCCAGCGTCCCCTGCGACCCTAACATTTAAGCAGTACAGATAATGGATGGATGGAAGTGCAGAGTCGCCAGGACTCCTACTTACAATGTGTTCATACACTCTCTCAACACACTTAATATTTTTTGAATTTATATAGTCATGGGAGAGTAATGACTCATAATTAAACTCTCTGGTGTCACCAAGAAGAGGATGGGTTCCATTGAGAGTGTGGTTCCTCTCACGGTTTCTTCCTCGCCAACATCCGGATTTCTCTAAAGCTGTTTTGTAATCATGTCTTTTGTTAACAATACTTTACAAAATAAAATAGAAGTGAATGAATGCTCTTAACCACAAAATCCACAAAAACATGCAGGAATTTTAGCCTGAACTTGCACTGGGTTTGAAATGCCACACCTCCATTCTACTACTCCTCACACAGTTGAATCTGACCACAAAAATGGCTTCTATCCAGCCTAATTTGCAACATGCTGGCTTTATATCACTAGTTTACACTTGTACCTACAAAGCAGATTAAAGCCCTTGAGGTAATCTATTAAGATGGGAGTTTGTCCATATGTTTTGAATTAATAAGGTTATTTTTAGACGTTCACATTTTTAAGGCAGGTAATTTATATTATTTATTACCTCTTGCCCTCCTAGTTAACTGCTTATTATCAGATAATGTGATAAGTGATTTGGCTCTAGCTGGGATAATAATGGTATGTGAAACAGAGCTGAAAAGAGTTCACAGGTTCTTACTTTGTGTTGTGGGTTTAGTGAATAGATGTGTAAATAAAGGATTCTTATAACTAAGACTAACGTAACTACAAGCACTCAGGGAGCACAAACCTTCACCAATGCAAACCTTCTTGCCAGAAATAAACTAAAAACTAATAATTTACTCCTTGGTTCATTCTCCACCTTCCCTGAAAATTTAACAACAAACAGATGCCGATAATAAGTAATGCTGCTTCAGACATGGTGCATTGGTGACTTTACACCAGTTTTTACTCAAATTATTAAAAATGTCTGGATGCTGGAGCTGATACAGTGGTGTTAAAGTAAGCCAGATCCCTAGAACCCAAACACTCTGAGATGGCTTCATTAAAAATCCAGCAGTACATTCAACTCAAGAGGACAATTTTTGTATTTACATTTTAAGTGGAATATGTACAAATGGAAATAATGAGCTACATCACTATCAAAAACAGACTACAAGCAGTAGTTACTTGCTAGCTTGGATGCAGCTATCAATCAAAAAGAGGTTACTGTTACTTTGATAGTTTCTCTAATCATCGTTTAGTAACCCAGCATCTTGACCCACTCATCCCTGACTTCCATGGGCATGACATTCTTTAAGCATTTGTCCAGTAAATGTCTTCCTTTGATGCGCTTAAAAACAGAATGTACTCCGAGTGCCGTAGGACTCCAGACAACCTGCGCCTCTATGGGTACTGACGAGTTCATGCTGCCATGGGTATGTATGAACAAACAAAATCACTTTATACGAACAGCAACAAATGATTACTGATACTGAATGAACTAACCATGAAGCTGAACACTTTGTAGAACTCTGTTTGTCATAAAATATTACATACCTGTATTTGATAAAATCTTTGGTGACATTTAGGAGGAATCACAGCTTGTTATTTTATAGCAGTCACCACTGAGCCACCTCTGGACTGATGTGGGAGTTTGTCAGCAGCAGGTACATGCCCAACTTCCCAAAACCAAAATCACATCACTCACCATTGTTGTCAACCAGCAGAACAAACATATCTTTAAATGTTCTGTCGAAACGTGTTTAAATATATTAACACCATGATGCTCTTTGTTTCTCAGGGTTATTGATGTGGGTCATGTCTGGGACAAAGCTAAAGGACGTTTTAAATATTCACACCTTATCCTCATGCTGCATGCAACTACCTGTACACAGCAGCCTGGAAGCCTGACCACAGGAATGCACAGCCAGACAGTAATGTGGGTAAACATGAGCTGCTATTTCATTGTTTTAGGAAGCTGTACGTTTGAAATAAAAGAGCAAGCGAGGGCAGAGATGGAGGCTTTTCGATTCTGGCGACAATTATATTCATATACTTCATGGTGTAAAAGAACTGCTGTACTGGTTTTGTTTTTCTCCAGTCTTTAATATTACCTTTTTTCTGTGAATGCTGTGCATTGGACACACCCAACTCTATAGGGGAGAAGGGTGTGTCTGTGTTCAGCAGTTATTGCACTCAGTGCAGAATGCAAACCACCAAGCAACAGCTAGGACTGTGTGTAAGCATATGCGTGTGTGTGAATGCGAAATAGAGCATGCTATCAGTTGCAACCTGTGCCATGGTGACACGTGCATGACGCCAGGATGAAATCGAATCTTTGCCATTTAAACAGCAGACGAAAGACTGCTGAAGTGTGCAGTGGAGCGATATTTCCATTAGCATTTTAATTAACATTAAAATAATAAAAATTATATTAAACCCCAGATCTGGCACAGGATTTTAACCTGTGTGCTTGGGAGGATGGAGTAGATCCTGGATGATGTGCTGTCGAAGAGCCTGAAAGCCTTTTAGGACATGTGCTCCTAATGCTGTCCTCCTAATTCTGATGTTACACATGGTAAGTAACATGTACCAAGAGTTATTAGGCAAAATAAATACACAAAATAAATGTTTAATTAATTGAATTAATGAAAATTTAGAGAGACCATCATAAACTCACTTTATTGTTTGGCAATGGGTTTTATTCGGTTTTATCAAGTAGGATTTATAATCCATTTAAACTAAATAAAATGCATAAATAAATAATTTTATTAATTTGTCTTTAATCATTTGTAAAATTAGTCAATTTTTAAATATTGTTATTCATTTCAAGCGCATAATGAGTATTGTTCTGTTGGTAGATTATTTTAATAGGTTAATTATAGAAAGAAACAAAGATTTTAAATAATTTTTAGTCAAATATGCATAGAAATATATATTTTCTCTCTCTCTCTCTCTCTTTAAATACATTTTAAATGAATAAAAATTATAGATTACTGAGTACATAAAATGTTTTCCTCTTTTTTTAAATGAATGAATTATAATGGTACTTTTATTCATGATATCTTGACTTGGGTGGGTTAATTTATTTATTTGTTTTGTTTTGTTTATTTAGTTGTTTGTTTAGAAATGTATTTTCATTGTTTTAATTGTAAAAGGAAACCAGTATGTTTATTCCCACTGGGAAGATTTATTTATTCATTTATTTATTTTAACAGTGGTGGTGAAGGACTCACTCAAGGACTCCGGTAGTCCCTCAGAAGTCAAAGTCAGCTTTATTATCATTAAGCATATGGGTATCATTGCCAACTCAAGTTTCCTGGTTCGATCCTAAGCTCAGGTTACTGCCTATGTGGCTTTCCATGATTGTCCATGTGGGTTTCCTCTGGGTTTTCCAATTCCCCCACCTTACAAAAAATGCAGGTAGGCAGATTGACTGTACTACATTACACATTCCTGGGATTGGCTTAGGATCATCCGGACTAAAAGCTATTCCTAATAAACTTTTTCAGGTTTTAATGAAGTAAAATGCAGAGTAAACACAATGAAGCTCAGTGTACAGATAATGTGTATCTATGAGCTGAAAATGGTAGTGCAACAGACTTTAAGTGATGTTCAAGTGCACAGATACTAATACCACATTCAAAACACCAGTATTAAAGTCACAGCCTTCTGGTTATTATTTCAGAGCCATAACAACTAAAATACTGTATGAACCTACTGCTGTACTGTCAGCCCTGTCCACAATTTTTCCAAACAGACTTTTGACAACTTAATACGGAACAAACTCACAGGCATCAAGACCCACACTATGATTAATTCCTTATTAAATCTGAGCAATGACTTAAGTTAAATTAAGCCTGGTTCAGAGGGATGTTTCTCCTCTAACAGGGTGTATATAAAAGATGCCTTTGCTGCAGGAATTTAACACTTAAGATCGCTCACATCTGCTCATCACAAAAACCCTGGGTGGAAGTGATATGTTGTGTGTATTGTCTGCTTGAATAGAGAGCAAAAGAAAAAGTATGTGTACTTTCAAAAGGGTGCTACATATGGGTTTTGTAATTCTGTCTGTGCAAATCCACAAATACTTTCACACCAAGAGATTTAGTGCTTTTGTTGTTTGCCTAGAATGGCATCATGGTGTAATATCTGTAATAGTTTCTATAAAGATGCTTTGTATATGGTGAAAAATGATCTAGCAAAAGTATGCAGTGCAGCTTCTGGACAACAGTTTACTTCTGTTCCTAAAATACAATGAAGTAGGAAATGGTGGGCTTCCTTAGACCCTGAACCATACAGGAAATCGTGAAATGCTCCGGCATCCTCTGTCAGGCTGTAAACATGAACTGATGTATCAGTCTGTGCAAATTCTGCATGTCAAATGAATCATCCAAGTAAATACAATAAACAACTATTAGACTAGAAAATTACACATAATAGTAATAATAATCATTATCATCATTACAGCCAACCAATTTCTTTATTAATGCATACATACATGTATTGTTCTGTACCTATATATTATAGATGTTATATGCTCTCAGTATAATTAAATGGTGGCAGCAAGAAGGTCCTGGGTTTAAGTGCCGTGGTCAGCGGGGCTCTTTCTGTGTGGAGATTGCATTTGCTCAAATGGGTTTCCTCGAGGTGTTTTAGTTTCCTTTGAAAACATACATTGCTGCAAAAACATTAAAGGTGGCCCAATACTCCTAATAGTGCTGAGTGGGAATAGAGAGAGAGAGAGAGAAAGAGAGAGAGATCAGTGAAACAAATATACATATCCCCTGTTGCTGACTGGCTGGAATAGTGTTGTGTACTTCACCTAGACATTTTGTGTGTTTCCTGTCTACAGAACCAGGACTGTGTACGACCACAGATTTTTTTCCCTAGCACATTTGCACAGTGAACAGCTAGCATGGATTTCATTGTATTGAAATCTGACTGCATCTTTAACCGAGTGTTTCAAAATAAATTTTAGAAAATATTATCTAGATATTATATATTTTAAATGAATACAAATTACCTTTAATTTTTACTTTTATTGTTTTCCATTATATGGCTATCTTACATGCTATTGGTGGGATTTTCTGCTTTGTTTATTTTTCATTTATTTTCTCGATTTTTGCACACTAACATAAATGAAGAGGAAATGGAGCCAAACCAGTGGAAAAACAAAACATATTTTATGCTAGCTCTGTGGAATACCAGAAAAACATCAGAGTAAGACCGACAGATGATATAATTGCACATGAAAGACCGTGATAAGTCATAACATATAAATGTGTGTGCTTAGAAAAAAGTCACATAAGTACCTAAATGCAGTGTATCATAATTAGAAGCCTGTAGCAATGGCAGTGTATATAAAGAACTGGCATACAGTAAATAAACCCTGAATCCAGATGGCAGACTTGTCATGTGTTTACAATGATGAATGAACAAGTATAGCGGAAGATCATATAGTATGGTGCTGTTTATTTATTTATTTATTGTCAAGAAATATTTATTATTATAGACCAGTATATTATGAGGGGAAAAGACAAAGTACTTCTTGCCTTCTTGCGTTCTTACTTCTTGCGTGTACCTGTATGCAATGCAGTTTTGCCCTATTGCATCTGACAAGCATTTGTTGACGGCTGGACACAATCAAATATTTAACACGTCTTTGCAACTTGACACATAAAGCATTGCACCTGCTCAGGGTCTAACCTGATCTCAGCTATAGGCCATGTTGACAGCGGGGTGCTGTATCCAGAGTGTGTATACACTAGTACATAAGCTACGTCAGTGTTTCTCAGATGAGAGTATTCATGCTCTTACTAGTATTTTTACAGGAAACAGTTGAATGTAATTAGAAGGATTATTTATTAATATTAATAAAACAAATAGTATTTATTCATTTGAAGGGTTAAGCTGAAACCGTGTTTCATATGATACTGTGATATGATGCCAGAGAACAAGGATAGGAACATATCTCTCACAAGAGCTTTCGGAAACTGCAAACCTCCACCGGCATAGGGCTTAGCACATCCGCTGCACAGCAAGAAGGTCCTGGGTTTGAGTCTCCTGGGCTCGGGTGCTTCTGTGTGAAGTTTGCATGTTCTTCCCATGCTTATATGGGTTTCCTTTGGTTTCCTCCTACAGCTAAGACATGCACATTATGCTAGTTGGCTGTTGCCTTTTTGGTGTGAGTGTGAATAGTTGTGAGCGTGTGTTGGCCCTGTGACAGTCTGGCGAAGTGTCCAGGGTGTACCCTGCCCTTGCCTGGTGTTGAGATAGGCACCAACCTCCCTGTGACCATAAAGGGAATAAGCGGTTTGGAAAATGAGGGAGTGAGTGAGAATTTGATCCATTTCTCCCTTATCCAAACCCCCACCTCTGGTAGAAATTTCATGAACATCCACGCATAACAATTTGCATATTTCTGCTAACATTCACACACACTAACCTAACCAGAAATATGGCAGAGGTATCATACAGTCGGTAGTGTTGATGCATTCAAACCTGCACCTACTAAAGAATGTTGTCGCAGTGTAGATTGTAAACATAGCATGTATCCTGTTTGTGACTGGCATCATGGACTATGTCTGAAATTCCACACCTCTACGTACATAGACTGCAACAGTACTCCAGGATGATTAAAGCTCGTTCTCATTAAGTATGGAAGAAATACAACAGCATTCCACGCATGGTTTAACGCTCTTCATTTGTCATATAAAAGATTGTTTTGGTCTTTTTATTTTTTATGAGAACATCCGATTTGCACTAGCACTTCAGGTACTGACAGGACTGGGTTCTTTATTTAAATGCATTTGACTGTTTCATGACTTAAAAAACCTGTACGCTACTTCATGGAGAGAATGGGATGACACACCTTTCGGAGGAAGAAATCCGGCATGGAGTCATAGAGGCTTGTTTAGTGTTAATAATAGGTTTAATCTTTCTGAGGTGAGACAGACAAGAGCTGAAATATGCAGGATCAGTGTGAGAATAGGTGGCACTTCTAAAGAACATTTAGACTTTATATTGGCTATTAAGACTCTTGCATGTTGACGCACTCATGTTCATGCACAGTGGCGTACAAACACACACACACACACACACACACACATACAGTCTGGTTTCTATAATTTCAGAGGAAAATACATAGACTTACATGAATTTCCTGGAGACTTACCATAACTGTAACCTTACCTTAACCTTAAAACATATTATACAGACCTGGGTTTTGTCCTCATAAGGAAAACAAATCCCCATTATGTGACAATGTAAACAGATTTAAGTCCCAACAAGGTGATAAATACCTAACACATACACACACACACACCTGTGTGAGTAATGCAGCAAGTGTCACAAACATGTATTTCTTTCCAGCTGTGAGCCCAGCTGTGTATTATGATAGGAGGTTATTTATTTGAACAGTGATCATAAACCCATTACTCATGTGTTGGCATCCGTCCTGTCCAATCCCATGATACACCTCTCTATGGGAATGCTGTCCTATCATGGAAATCATATGCTAAAATAAATACAGAATGAATAACATCGAAACCATTACAGAGAATAACAGTACTTCCCATGATGGATGATGATTATGATGATGAAGATGATGATGATGTAACTATAACAAATAAAGTTCATCAAGACAACAATCATAAATTCATTTTATTTGGAATTTAATACAAGGTGGCATGGTGGTGTAGTGGTTGCCACGTCTGCCCCGAAGCAAGAAAGTCCTGGGTTCATGTCCCAGTCTTAGGTGTTTCTGCATGGAATTTGCATATTCTCCCTGTGCTTGCGTAGATTTACTCCAGGATCTCCAGTTTGTTCTGCGATCCTAAACCATGCACATTAGGCTAATTTGCTGCTCCAAACTGCCTCTAGGTGTGAGTGTGAATGGTTGTGTGTGTTGCCCTGCAATGGCCTGCTGAGCTGTTCAGGGTGTACCCTAGCTGAGATTGGCTCCAGCCTGCCTTCAACTCTTCAAAATTCAAATTCAAATTTTATTTGTCACATACAAATTATACACAGTACAATATGTAGTGAAAAGCTTAGTATGACTGTCCAGGATGTAAGAATGAACTATCAAAGCAACAAGAAGACTACTACTAGTAGTAGGATTATGTGATTCAGCAAATGAGTGAATGAGTTCTATACCACTTATACCATTATTTACCACTATAGTTCTATACCACTTATCCATCAGGGTCATGGGGAAAGTTAGAAACAACCCCATCTGCCTCCAGGTAAAGAGGCAGGGTACACCATGAACAGGTATCCAGACCATTGCAGGATTAACACAAACACGAACAACTATTCCCATTCACACTCATTCACACCCAATTAGCTTGATGTGTACGTCTTTGGACTGTGGGAGTACCCAGGGGAAACCGTGCAAGCACAGGGAGAAAGCACAGAAATGCTCGAGAGCCAACTCAAACCCAGGGCCTTCTTGTTGTGAGAAGAACATGTTAACCACTACACCACCATGCTGCCCTCTGTCTTCTGAATGAATAATGTTTTCCTTTCATGTACTTGCTTTTTCAATTTCAACTTATCTAATACAATGTCGTGTGAAACCTCACATATTACATTCATTCATTCATTCATTCATTCGTTTGTTTTCTAAGCTGCTTAATCCTAATTAGGGTCGCAGAGAGACTGGTGGGGTACACCCTGCACAGCTCGAAAGGCCATTGCAGGGCCAACACACACACAATCTTTCCCACTTACATTCATGCCTATGGGCAAATTGGAACACCCGATTAGCCTATGTACATGTTTTTTCGACTGTGGGAAAAACCAGAGTAGTTTTAACATGTACTTTTAATGTTTAAAAACATTAGTATATTAGTGTAAACATCCTGTACCTCATGGTTTTTCACAATCTCTCAAACTGACATACCAATTAGCCAATCAGTAATGAGCCTGTGATTCGATATGGGCCTACCCTTTTTTGTTTTTGTCGTTCATGTTAATGTGATTCCTAAGTTGCTGGTGCATTTTTTGTTTGTTTGTTTGTTTGTTTGTTTGTTTGTTTGTTCATTGTTGTTAAGATTTTTTTTTTTTTGGTTGGGTGGGGAAAGACATCTGATTACAAACCACTGTAGAATTTGGGCTTCACCTTTAGTTTTACTGTTGCGTATTTGTTTTCTTTAGGTTTTGCACTCTGGCTTTTCCAGTTCACCTGAATCAAAAACATTCCAATTTTTGCATAAACATTAAAAGCACTCTACACACATGATGCATTTGGATAACTTACTCAGAACGGCTCACTGAGGCCAAACGACATACAGCACAACTTAAAAAAACAGGACGAACCACATGCTATCATCGTAAGAACAACGAATAACGCTGATGTCGTGACACATATTTCACTAATGAGCAAACTCTCATTAATGACAGATTTATAGATGTCACATAAACAGTTCTAAGGAATGTTTCTGTTGTTAATGACATATTACAGGTTAATGCCCTCCCTCCTTCTCTACGGACTTGCTTCTCTTTTGATTGTGAACACTACTGAATATTAATTAACTTTATTGGTGGTGCTGATGATACTGTTTTGGAACTGGGTGGGTACTAGGTGGGTATTGCATTTAGATTTACCGCATTTGGCAGATGCTTTTATCCAGATCGACTTGTATTTTTTAAAATCATTTTTACACAACTGAGCAAATTAGGGTTATGGGCCTTACTCAAAGGCCTAACAGTGGGGGCATGGTGATACTGGGTACCTTCGTATCAGTAACCCAGAGCCTTAACCACTGAGCTACCACTGCCCCATTGTATTGGGTAGACTGTTAAAACCACAGACTATTTACCACACATTTTAAATCATCATTCAAGACTACATATATCTTAAATTTTGTTGGAATACTAATTACCTCTTTTGATTTGCCAACGATTTTTAATAATTTTGCTATTTCATATATATGAGCGAATATTCCGTTGATGTGCTCACCTTTCTAGATGTGGGGCAGAGGGCTCACTGCCTCCTTCAACTCTATACTTTAGCATTTTCTGCACCTTGTGGTAAAAATTGAAACTGCAACACCTGCTAGTAGAAATTTACATGTGCTGCAACATGCACAGCACAGTGGCTTAGTGGTTAGCATGTCCTCTTCACTGCAAGAAAGTCCTGGGTTTGAGTCCCGAGCTTTGTGAGAGTGCTTCTGTGTGGAGTATGCATGTTATCCTTGTGTATGCATGGACTTGTTTCCTCCCATGGTCCATAGACATGCACATTAGACTAATTGGCCGTTCCAAATGGATGTCAGTGTGGATTCTCGTGTCCCTGCGATGTTCTTTGCTTCACTCAGTGTTGGCTGAGATAGGTTCTAGCCTCCCCATGACCGTAGTAGGATTAAGCAGTTCCGCAAATGAGTAAGTGAGTAGAAGTATATTGAAGAAGTTATACTGTATACTTTGACATTACAGAACCATTAATTTATTTATTGTTTTCTTTTTCTTTTCTTTTTTTTCATATCCTATCTTGTAAGGAAGTTGGGGTCAGAGTGCAGGGTCAGCCATGATACATCCCTCCTGGAGCTTGCTCCCTGCCCCAGCAGTGTTGGCTTGACCTCCTGAGCAGTATCCTAGAACCATTAGGGCAGGAATCACACTGCCACATGCACAGTGTTAGAGAGAGAACAGGACGGTTAATGACCAGAATGCATGATTGAGCAAATTTATAATAAAATTTTCAATTGTCTAATAATTAAAAGCATCAGTGCATACAGTGTGTCGAAATGTTTCCCAAGTTTACACTGCCTAACTTTAAAGACAGTCCAGGGCTTGGCAGGGGCATTTCTGTGTGGAGCTTGAAGTTTGTTCTCCCCATGCTTGCATGGTTTTTCTCTGGGTCCTCTGGCTGCAAAAATATCAGGGTTAATAAATAAAGAAGATGTGTTTTCTTTCCTGTTCACACTGTTATGCAAAGAGCACATCTGTGCCACATGTGGGAAAAGTGATTTAAGTCACATTTGTCTCTATTGTGAATACATTTAAGTGACTCAACAAAAGAAATGAGTCAGAGAGTTAGGATGAGACGAGCAGGATAAGTCTTGTAGTAGTACTTGATTTGAGGGTAAAAGTAAACTAGGAGCGCCTGCGCTTATACCGCCTACTAATCACCTCCACGCTCTCTCTCTCTCTCTCTCTCTCTCTCTCTCTCTCTCTCTCTCTCTCTCTCACGCTTCACAAAGTGTACATAGACTTCCTTTTATTCGGAGGCAGCCCTGAGGTTTACCGCATGTGGGGTTTTGTGCTCATGGACGCGCGGAGACGTTTGTTCGGCTCTCCGAGGATGGAGAAAAGAAAAAGAGGAAATAATTTGGGACTAGCTGATACTGTTCATGCCTCTGACACAGGTTTGTACTTCAGGGTTTGTTTTTTTGTGCAATTTAAGCTATTAAAGTCAGACTAGTGCGCACTGATCCATTTTACGCACACATTTACATTAGAGAAATCAGTGCTGGTGAGCGCGCACCCTGTTTATTCATCTTATAATAAACTGAGCTCATCTTTTATACTTTAATATCACCTGCAAATTAAGAAGAAGAAGAAGAAGTCCACCTTTATAAAAAAAGGATTACTCTAAAAAAATAATTAGCTAGTGGTCCGAGATTGGCTCCTGAGTTATTTGGGGTCGTTTTGTGCAGTTTTGTGCAGTTTTGTGCCTAAGTTATTTGGGGACGTGGGAAGTTTTGTGTAAAATTCGAAGGAACACAGATTTTCCCCACACAATCTTTGGTACAGGTTTTTTTTTTATGATTTATGCATTATTGACTTGATTGTCAGCACCTTTATTGACAGTAAGTAGCTCATTAGGCTATACAAGAAACTATTTTTGTTAGACAAATGAGTACTGCTACTGGGTTTTGTGTATAAAAAAATGGGGGTAAAGGTAGGTGTGATAGTCCAGATCACCAGAAGAACTGTGTCTGGTTGTGCAAGTCAAGCATGCCAGCTAATTTACTCATAAAACTGCACAAATTTTACCTGATTGCGGTTTTATTTTTTAAATAGGGCAGCATGGTGGCATAGAGGTTAGCATGTCAACCTCCAACAAGAAGGTCCGGGGTTCAAGCCTTGTGTCCGATGAGGGCGTTTCTGTGTTGGGTTTGCATGTTTTCCCAGTGCTTACCTGGGTTTCCTCCAGGTTCTCTGTTTTCCTGCTACAGTCTAAAGATATGTACATTAGGGTAATTAGATGGTACATTTTGCCTCTAGGTATAAATACAAGTGTGAATAGTTGTACGCCTGTGTTAGCCCTGCGATGGACTGAGCTGTTTAGGGTGTACCCTGCTTTCGCCTGGAGGTGGCTAGGATGGGCTCAGCCTTCCTACAACCACTAATAAAGGAGGAAGTGGTTGAGAAAACAATATGATGAGGTTTTATATTAACTATTGATATTGTTTTAATATTACACTTCATTGTACTTTATAGTTTTTTATGTATCTACAGCATGTATCTATAACTTTTGTGTACTACTATGCATGCAAAAGGTGGCCATGTAAAAGATGCTGAACATACAATGATTAAAGTGCTTTCTCAGAAGTTTTGCTGCCAGGCTTTATAGTAACTATATAACATTCCACACTGCCCCCTAGTACAGTATTTTTGATTAATGTAATTTCATGATTTAAATATTATAAAGCAGAGTTACATTTGGGTTGATTATAAGAGGCATATTATCGACTGACAGAATTAAGGGCCATTACCCTGTTTATCTTTGAATGATCAAAATTTGGATTAAATTAATTCAATTTAAGTGACTGGTTAATAAGTAAAAATAGCAATAATAAATGTGATGCATGGCCACAAAATTAGTCTTAATGCATCAAACTGTGTGACTTTCTAGTAAATTGAATATTCTTGAGAGCAATTTTCTCAAACTTGAGATATATTATTTATTTATTTATTTATTTTTGGTCGTATAATCACCAGATTTTTCCGTACTCATTTACTCATTATATGGTGATATTTGTTGATTATGTGGAGAATGATTATAACTCATTTAGTGGTGATAGGTCACAAATATAATGATCGGTGGCGCGAACACACACGTTCACTGACCTTTTGCGTGGTACCAGATCCTTGTTGTTGTATAATAGGGCCTAATGTTCGGTTACATCACATTACCTGAATGATGTGTTTACGCTAATACTATTAATAACATTACTACTGTCATGATATTATTTACATTAGTGGAGAAATTCAAATTAAAAAAATTACCTCTTCTGAGTCATGGACACTCACATTCTTTGTTTAACTTAAAGACAAAGTTGAACTTCTAATTATCTAATTAGATCCCAGCATTAGACCTGCTGGAAAGTTCCTGTCTATGTAAATGTAATGACTGTCGTAATTTCACTTTACAATTTCCGTAAGTTTTCAAATGTCTAGTAATAATAACATGAACAATATATAGCTCACGCCAAAGGTAACTGTTGGACTGCGGACAAACAAACACACACACGATTTCTGGGCGGAACGAAAATCAGTGCTTCACAGTACCTTCTGCTTTGCTCATGAGAAAGGTAATAATTTGATAATGGTGGGTTGTGATTTCTCACTCTTTAAAGCACACATCCCAGAACCCCTGGCTATATGTCCCAGAGCACTCTTTAATGCTCTTTCCCACATATATGGTTTTGGTTACGGTAGAACAAGATTTATCAACTTTTCCACTCACCACAAGCAACTGTCATGTGATACAGCTGCATTCTTGGCATCTTGTTGGCTTTGCAGCATGTCATAGAGTGTTAGAACCGTAGCAAAGTTGTGGCTTGCCATAGGTCTTGGGGTCAATATGAAACAATACATAATGATTAAGTTAAGACATACCACAACAGACCAACAACAGATATACATGGTGTCTGATGAACTTATAATATTCTACAGTGTGCTATGGCTTTTTTGAGCATTTTAAAACGATTGATCGTGCTACAGTACATCACTACAGTTGAACAGGATGCATCACGAACAGGTTTGCATTATCATTAAGTAGTGACAAACTGAATGAAGTGTGTCCTGCCATAATCCAAATGGTATATGTGCGAAAGGGATTTTAAGAACAGCTATGTACCACTATTTTTCCTTGAATATACTAGCTCTGTGTGTTGTTGGTTAACATGCTAATGATCATGATGTTCAGTTTTATCTTAACTTTTTATACATGAGTTCATTCATCATCATGCAGTATAAGATTTGTTTTGTGGCTCCTCTGTGTTTTATTTACTGGACCTTGTATTTAGTTGATAATAAATCCCTAAATAATAGGATATATTTGCACAGAAAATGAACTGTCAATCAAACCATATGTGATTTTGGGTTGCATGTAGTAAGCCTACCATGTGTATCCACAGGTTTTCAGGATGCGGATTGATCCATTTTCTTCACAGTAGGGGTTTACCTATAACTTCATTCTTTACTTAAATCAGCTCAAGTGCTAAAGAGATTACAAGGTGAAAAGGAATGTTCAATATCACTGTGCTTTGTGGGCATTCATTCCTCCAGATTTAAAATGGGAACATTTAGATGGGGCAGGAGAGTCCAGTAACACATTATACTTGCGGCAGGTGGCTTGAACTTATCTAATTGATTGTAGATGCCTTTTCAAGTACATTTGTTGACTGACTGTCTGTCTAATAACATTACAACAAATGAAACTAAAAGGGAAAGCTGATACCAAATCCTAACAGAATAACATTATCAAAGTTTTGAAAGAGGTTAACATTAGCCGTGCTTTTCCATTAAGATGTGCGTGCTTTCTGCCCAAGGCCACATTTTCAGCATTGCTCTTTAAAGATGATTAAACCCACTTCAAAAGGAAAAAGCACACCTCTGTCATCATGGACAAATTCCCTCAATACCACAGTATGGGTGCAGGTGCAGCAACACCTCTTACCCTAGTTAACTTCACAGTGCTTGTCCAACATTTTTGTGATATTGTTGGAAAGATCAGTAAATATGACCCTAATGAACACCTATCCGACCTTTCAGAATTCATCAGAATACAAGCACTTTTACATCAGACTTTCGCTGTTTCTCACAATAGCTACAGGTAAACAAAAATGATTCCAATTATTTAATTACAACACAAGTGATGTCATGAAGTGAACAGTGGAGTGAAATGATGGGCATATTACCCATTATGCTTTGTTGTTGTCACTGGAGTTTTTTTTTTATATAATGTTGTGGTTTATAATGTTGTTTAACTAATCAATGAGGAAATTACTACCACCAAATATATTATTAGCAAAGTGTAACTTCACACCCAGCTCTTAGCCTAACTCCACCCACTGCAAAACTGAGAAAAATGCTGAAAAACTGGGGTGGGGTGGGAATGAGGTCAAAAGTGGATGGGGTGGAGTGAACGCTAATGAAGGATCAGCTTCGTTCTGTGTATATCTGAAAATGAGCCTGGTTTCACAGACTCCTACGCAAGGGTAGGGGATTGGGGAGGTATGCTGCTCACCTCTGATTAGAAGGCATAAACTTTCTTTTTTTTTCTTTCAAATTCAAATGCAGTAGAGAAGTACAGACTATTTGACTCTACATCACCATGGGCCTTGCAAAGATTCAAGATAATTTTAACCAGTAGATGACATTTCAATCCATAAAAGAGGGTGTCAAAAGGTATTATTTTCAATATAAACATTATTTTTAATATAAACATTAATATTAACCAGTATTGATGTTTCTTCACGATATAGTCATATCACTTAGTTTACAGCTTCGTTTAATGTGTATCGCCTGTTTGATTTTGAAGGGTTGTTGCAGCCATATTTCATACTGTATCTGTGTGATACGTAGCACTATTTCTGTTGCATTAGTTTACAGTGATGGCATGTCAAGTCTAGTAATTCCCAGTCTAATTTTCCATGACATGAGAAAGAAATCTGGAGGAAAATCCACTCAAGAGGGGAAACTCATCGTCATTTGGGTGACACCAGACAATGTAGAATGTAGAGATCTTCCATAAA
Organism: Neosilurus hyrtlii; assembly: GCA_028564935.1. Classification (NCBI taxonomy): domain Eukaryota; kingdom Metazoa; phylum Chordata; class Actinopteri; order Siluriformes; family Plotosidae; genus Neosilurus; species Neosilurus hyrtlii. The sequence continues at coordinate 10,139,691 of JAOUQZ010000047.1, forward strand.
TATGTCATTTGGTTCCATGTGGAGTCCAACGAACGAAGTACATTTACATTTACAGCATTTGGCAGATGCTCTTATCCAGAGCGACTTACAATTAACATTTTTATACAACCGAGCCATTGAGGGTTAAGGGCCTTGCTCAAGGGCCCAACAGTGGTGATAGTGGGAATTGAACCGCTGACCTTCAGATATGCTGACCATCACCTTAACCACTAAGCCACCACTGCCCTATATGTACAGGTGCTTGATGTGAGGTAAAGTTTTAGTTCAGCTCTTGATGTAATAGTAGCAATATGCTTATGAAATAATATTTACAGTTTAATAGTTGCTGCATTAAAGTTAAGTAACCAACCCAGATTATAACACAGTTACGTCTAAGTCAGTGTTTCTGAATGTGTGTCTCTGAGGTCTGGGTTGGGAGACACTGCTCCAGGCAGTTGACAAACGACCTTTGGAGACCCTTTCCTCTCCACTGCGTAGCTGAGCACATGGCATGTGGGACGGCCTGAGTGCTGGTGAAAAATGGTCGGAAATGCCTTTCTCAGCAGGAAACTGTAAACTGCAGCTCTAAATTTGGGAAAGTGACGACAGCATTTTGTAAAAGGAAGTGTAGGAATTTCTAAACCGCCCAGAACAGAGAAATCCGATGGATTATGGATCATTATAAAACAGTCTCAGTTTTTATTTTTAATGTTATACATCAGAATGAACAAAAGACATTGCACTGTTAAAATATAAACTATAAAAATATATTCAAGTAACAGTATAAGAGTATCAAATGTCAAAGCTAGTATCCATTACCAGGCTATGGATTGTGGATAGTTGTTAAAATTACTCTTTGTGTGGTTAAACCACGTACAGCGTTTAAGCTAAATACAGGTTTACTGCGAGACCTTTACAAACATTCATGTCTACTATTTTACACCAAAGATGACATGAAACCACTACAATTAAAATGCACCTGTAGACAGCTATGATTAGCTTAGCGTCATACTGCATGAAATGAAATGCAGAAGAATTTTGGGTTTACTTTAATGGACCTCATCTGAATTACACATATGAAGAAAGCTCAACGATTTTATTCTTACGATCACACCTATAGGCTGTTTTCTGTCTGAAATTGGTTAGCCTGTTTAATTTTGTGCCTATGCAGCTACAAAAGAAGGAAAGTGTAGTGCTACTAGGTTAGCATGGTGTTTAAATGCATGCCTAAGCCATCACACATTCGCACAAAAACTGTGTCAAGTTGTTGCTGAGCGTTTTCAAACAGAGCTCAAACACTGACTTTCTTTTCCGTTCCTAATGAACCGGACATGTGAGCATTAGTGAGCCATGAGTGAGTGCAGGATAAGGAAGTGAGGGTGTACTGTTATATGCATTTTTTAGGAATAGGATAGCAGTTATGGGGCGAGACTTTCCTGTAATTTCAAAATACTTTAGCAAGTTGTGGTGTTTAGGAGCTTAGACTCAACCAGACACTTTATTTCACTTCAAACAGAGAAATGACCTTCATACACTGTGTACAGCACAGTGTATGCTGGAACAAAAATACACTGTCTACTCTACGCCTAAAGTGTGACTACACCAAGTAACCTATTAGTTAACTTTTAACTATAAATTTTTGAACCTTTTATAAATATATTAAATATTCCGGCCTGTACCACTGACTATAAAAAAAACATGGACAGCACAACATCTGGTGGCACGATAGCGTAGTGGTTAGCACATCTGCCTGACAGCAAAAAGTCCTGGTTTCGAAGGGGCCTTTCTGTGTGGAGTTTGCATTTTCTTCCTGCGCTTGTGTGGGATTCCTCAAGGTACTCTGGTTTTCTCCATCAGTCCGAAGACATGCACTTTAGGCTGATTGGCTGTTCCAGATTGCCCCAGGTGTTTATGTGAGTGTGGATGGTTATGTGTGTTTGTGTGTGTGTTGGCCCTGGTGTGGCAAGCTGTTCAGGATGTGCCCAGCATTCGCCTTCGTGTCAGCTGAGATAGGCTCCAACCCCCCCTCCTCTCCCTAGTAGGATTAAGTGGTTTGGGAAATGAGTGAGCATAACATTTTAAAAAGTGAAGCAGCCACAGGTCTAGCATTCCTGCTGGCTGGCTGCTGTTCTATGTGTAGCAGCACCCACTCATTCATTCATTCATTTTCTGAGCCGCTTAATCCTTATTAGGGTCACAGGGAGGCTGGCACCCATTTCAGCCGACTTTGGGCGAGGGCAGAATACACCCTGGACAGCTCGCCAGGCCATCACAGGGCTAGCAGCACCCATTAACGTGTTAATTACAAAACATCCATGTCACTTTTTCATCTAACCTTCCTTTCCATCTGCTTCGTCTTATTCGAACAGACAGTTCTCTCCATGCTGACATCTGCACCTTTTTTTCATCCATCCATCTGTCACACTGGTTTCAGGGGAAGATGGAGCCAGTCCCAGCTGACTTTGGCAGACCTGACATCATGAACGAGTCACCAATTTATCAAAGGTCTTCTACAGACTCAGCGATTTCAGCCATCTTATATCTTATGTCATCTCACTGCAAATCACAATGTGATATGGATCTAATAAAGTTAGATTAAATAGACAGGTATGTAGACTAGAGACAGGATTGAAAATGTTGACAGGAATGTAGACTAAAGACGGGACTAAAAATTGATTCAGTATCGTGATTCTTTTGTTCTGTGAATCATGTAGCACCTCACTTGTTTCAAAAGGGTGACTCTTTATGATGGTTGCATTTATTATTTTAACACCTCCAACAGAAAAGTTTGTTCTTGTTATGTTATAGCAGCTATAGCTTAATTCCTTTACTGTTTTCCTCTCATTATAAGTTAATAAGCCAAAAATATACACAGTCTCCCACATTACAAAACATAAAACCTCTTGTATTCTTCACTGCTTGTCACAATGAGCTGACGCTAGAGACTCCACTCCCACCCCCAGTGCAGATAACTGGGTTATCAAACGCAGGCCATGTCGCTCACTGTCTGTGGTGAGAGGCATGTAAAAGAACCATTGCTGATTTTCTTCAAGAGTAGGCTGAATAGCCGTCAGCTGTCCAGGGTGTACTCTGCCCTTGCCCAGAGTCGGACGAATGAATGAATGAATTCCCCATACAGCAAACTTACACTTTTTTCTATAATATCAACAAAAAATGTTTTATTATCTTTACTCATTAGCCTTAATTTATGTGGCATGTGCTCTCTCCCCGAGTCCATCTGAAGGAGCTGTAGCCCATTATAACAGCAACCTATTAAAGTAAGTGCATTATTATCCTGTATACTTTATCATTCGAATTCATGTTGAAACTTCTGTGATAGAAATCTAATCAACACCTTCTGACCAATTAGAATATATCATTCAACAGTGCTGTAGTATGAATGCATGTAATGTAGTGTACTTTAAAAATACTCTGAGGAATACTGTTTTATCATATGAAGAGGTGTGTATTAGTGTTTTGAACATTTCTAGCTTGAAGTTAGTATTTTTGTTTACATCACTTATGAAATTCTTTGCTGAAACTGGTATGTGCACTGCTCAGCCATACCATTACAACCATTATACCGACTGTGAGGTGTAGTGAATAACATTGATTGTCTTGTTACAGTTGCTCCTGCCAACTAGTGGGATGAAAGTGAACGGTCAGTTCTTAAAGTTGTTGTGTTGTAAGCAGGAAAAATGAGCAGTGTACTGATCTGAATGACAAAGGCTACATTGTAATGGTAATAGACTGGGTCTATTCATCTCCCAAACTTAAGGACTTGTGGCGTGTTCCTGGTATGCAGTGTTACAGTATACCTACCAAAGGTGGTTCAAGGAAGTGCAACCAGTGAACTGGCAAGGGTCATTGATGCACATGGGCTGGTATGTCTGATTTTATCCCAAAGAAGAGCTACTGTAGCAGAAACTACTGAAACTGGCTATAAAAGAAAGGTGACAGAACACAGTGCATTACAGCTTGCTGTGTATTGGGGGGGTGGGGTGGGGGGGTGGGGTCTTAGCTGCAGACCAGTCAGGTGGTTTTAATATTATGTCTGAATAGTGTATATAAAAGCACTCATCATTGTAAGGTAAGTATTAGCAGTGTAAAACTACAAATGTCTATTTGTGCCACAATCCTTAGTCACATGGTGAGTAATGCAGCTTTTATCCTCACTTGTAGTTCTTACTTCACTCCGGCACACCTGATTCAGTTTCGCAGAAATTTTATGAGTTGAGTCAAGTCATCAAGTGTGGGTGAGGAATGTGTTTGTATAATTGGCATACAGTCTCTGTGTCAATGTATGCCAAGAATGAGTTTTCTATATAGACTGTGCTGTTCATCAGTCTTAATTTGTGGCTGGTTTTATTTTTTATCATGTCGTGTGTACACATGTCTCGGTAAGGTGTTGGGCCACCACAAACAGGCAGAACAGCTTCCACGTACCTTGGAACAGATATCCTCCAAGTGTCTGCCACTCTGTTGGTGTAATGACAGAGTTCCTATTTCTTCAGCCTGTGTTTTGATGGTGACAGTAGAGAGCTGATGCTGATGCATTCATGCAAAATATATGGTGACTGTGAAGGCCATATCATGTGATTTGCATTATTTTCATCTTTATCAGGATATTCACTGAGCCATCTCACCCTGTGTGTGAGAGCGGAGTCATCCTGGAGGAGATCACTCCAATCAAAATAGGAATATTTCTTTTTAATTAAAACAGCTTTGATTTTTCACTTGAATAACTTAAGATTTATACTTTGGGCTCTTCACTCTAAGGGAATAAGTGAAGCTCAACCAAGCATATAAACTACGGGGGACTCATAGAGTGCAAGATACTACCTCCATCATGCAGCATAAATAATGTAGCAACATTATATATTTAGCAACCATATATGGCCACTGGTTTTAATTATTCATGTGCTCACCTTACAATATGTGCTATAGTATATAGATCTGATCAAATTTGAGAAAAAACTCACCCCGTTTGAAGGTCTGAACGCCTCTGAGTACAATAACTCTTCCAGCAACTCTGTTTTGGATGAAGCACAAAGCCACTGGTTTTTCTTTAATTTATCTCTCATGTTAAAATGAACAATTATCACAGGTGTATGAAATAATGCAATTACAATATTTTATACATGCTAAGTCTCAACATATGATTCGTATCACACACGATCTCAAAGTTAACCAATAAATTCAAAAATTATGCTCATATCCTATTGTTTTTATATTAGTTGCTTTATAATTCATCGTAATTATTATTTGTTTAGTTATTTTGGAGGGTGGGGCGAGACATCCCCCTAATTTTTCTCCCCTAATTTAGTCATATCCAATTCCCTAGCCTTCCCTATTGTATGACAACCACCAACCTCTGACATGCAATCCTTTCACCTGCCTTTTTTTACGAAGTGCTGCCTACCACACTCCGAGGGAAATCGCTATCCGCCCCCTTGTATGAATGAGTTCACAAAAGATCATGATTGGCTGGTGATTGCTATGAATGAGGGGGAAGTGAGCATATGCCATCCCTCCATCCCATGAGAACTTGGTCAGTTAGGTCCCATGGACTCCTGTTCGCAGATGTCCGTGGCATCAATCAACCTGGATTCAAACAGACGATCTCCAGGTTGATAGTTGTGCATCTTGTCAATGCACCAGTACTTTTTTATATGTTTTATGCAGAAATCTATCGTTGAACCTTGAATGTCTAATGGGTTGCTTCAGGGTGATTTAAGACCCCTGCATTACCTAGTCAGGTTTTTATTAACACCGTTGGCTCAGTGGTTAAGGCTCTGGATTACTGATTCGAAAGTTGCCAGTTCAAGCCCCAGTACCACCAGCTTGTGAGCCACTGTTGGGTTCTTGAGTAATGCCCTTAACCCTTTATTGCTTAGCTGTACAAACAAAATAATGAATGTAACACACTCTGGATGAGGGTGTCTGCCAAATGCCATAAATGTAAATGTTATTGGAATAATGGCTGGCTTGTTGTATGTAATACCTTACTTAATCAACCATAAAATGCTGCAGATAAAATGTAAAAAAAATGCCAATGTTATTTGTTGGACTATATCAGCTTCACTTGAGGCACTTTGGTCAAGGTGAGATATTATGCTTTTTCCACTTTATTGACCAATTGTTGTTACTGTGTTGAATAGGCATGTAAGATGAAGCCAGTGTGACAAGAAGTTTTCCCTCTGGGCTGTTTCAGCTAGCCGTGAACACAGTGTTTTCCCAAAAAGAATCCCCACTATCACCACTGTTGGGCCCTTGAGCAGGGCACTTAACCCTCAATTGCTCAGTTGTATAAAAAAGATGATTGTAAGTCACTCTGGATAAGAGTGTCTGCCAAATGCTGTAAATGTAAACGTAAATATTTTTGCTGCCCACTAATGTATCACAGTGTGCTGGGTATTCCAATTTGCTGGCCTTCCACCACTGCTTTCCCATGCACGCTGGTATCTCTGCCCATCCTGGTCTGCCTCTCAGCACACTGTAAGCACAGACCATTAGTCTTAATAAAGACCATTAATGGGAGGAGAAAGTCAAACAATCCATCAAGGAAGAGCACTTAATATGGGGTTTTTGGGGAAGCAGTTTCCTAAAGACCTGAGCTCCTGAATTTTTTGGATTAGGAATCATACTTTGGTGCTCTTGGGTGATACGGTGGTGTATTGGTTAGCACATCCACCTCACAGTCCTGGGTTCAAGTCCAGGGCTCGACGAGGACATTTCTGTGTGAAGTTCTGTAGTTTTCTCAGGCCAATAAGGTTTCCTCCAACAGTCCAAGGACATGCACATTAGGCTAATTGGCTGTACCAAATTGCCCCAGGTGTGAGTGTGAGTGT
>JAOUQZ010000047.1:10161019-10174043 GCA_028564935.1 Neosilurus hyrtlii
TATATATATATTAGTATATAGTATATAAATAATATTATAAAAAGATTTCCTCCAAAGACAGTCTTAAAAAAACAGCTACAAACTATTTGGAACACAGCGCTACAGAAGCTGCAAAAAAATTAGTAAAAACAATGCCGTTAACAATGTCCGCTGTTCTCGCAGTTCAAAGGAGGTTAAACTACATAAAGAATAAATACTGAGTTTCTAGTTAAAGTTTGTAATTTACATTTAGGTAATTTATTCAATTAAGGCAGCACGTGTGGGTTTCCTCTGGGTACTCCAGTGATCTCCAACAGTCCAAACACATGCATGTTAAACTAATTGGTTGTTTCAAATTGCCCCTAGGTATGAGTGTGTGGGTGTGTGTTTATTTGGCCCTGCGATGGACTGGCAGGCTTTTAAAGGTGTAAATGAATGAATGAATAATTGAACAATTATATTTCTTTAACTAACAAACACAAATTAATTTTGTTAATTTGTTGATTGTGATGAATTTTTCCAAAAATATATGTATTTCTTTATTTATGACTTCAAAGCAAGAAGGTACTGGGATCGAATCTGGGGCTTGAAAGGGCGTTTCACTGTGGAGTTGTTTGCATGTTTTCCTTGTAGTTGTATGGGTTTCCTCCATGTACTCTGGATTTCTTCAGCTAATTTGGCCTAATTGGCTGTTCCAAATTGCCCGCAGGTGTGATAGTAAATGGTTGTGTGTTTGATGGCCCTGTGATGGACTGGCGAGCTATTTGGGGTGTACTCCACCTTCGCCCACATTCGGCTGAGATTGGCTCCAGCCTCCCCGTGACCCTAGTAAGATTAAGTGGTGCAGCAAGTGAATAATTGAGTGACTTACATTTTTATCTAATTTATACAACTGAGCAGTTGAGGTTAAAGGGTCTTGCACAAGGGCCCAACAGTGACAGGTTGCTGGTAGTGCAGCTTGAACCTCTAACCATCAGTAACCCAGAGTCTTAACCCTACCACTTGCCCAAATGAATTAAAAATTACCGGTTAGCCATAAATATTTATCATGTACTATATGCTAAAACAATTATTTGCCTCAGACCCAGTGCATTATTTTTTTTCCATCCATCCGTCCATCCATTTGCTGAACCACTTAATCCTATTAGGGTTGCGGGGATGTTGGAGCCTATCTCAGCTGACTTTGGGCAAAGGCAGGGTACATCCTGAACAGCTTGCCAGACCATTACAGGGCCAACACACACACAACCATTCATACTCACACTAACATCTAGGGGCAATTTGGAACAGCCAATTAGCCTAATGTGCATGTCTTTGGATTGTGGGAGGAAACCATAGTACCTGGATGAAACCCACATGAGCACGGGGAGAACATGCAAAATACACACAGAAACACCCTTGAGTTTCTTTGGCTTTCGTGCCTGGGTCTCGAATCCAGGACCTTTTTATTGTGAGACAGTCATTCAGATAGGGTTATCTTTAGTGTTTAAAATGAAATTAGTGTCTCTCCCTCTCCCTCCCTCAAACACACACACACACACTACAAATGCTGTGAATGGAGATAATAATGCTCTTTTCCACCCGAGCCTAATGTATATGTCTGAAATTGATATTTCTGATAATGTGGAAAACAAGAGCCAATTGTGGATTTGTGTTATAATACTATTCATCTACTGACTCGACATGTCAGCATAAATGACTCAAACCATTCAGGTGTGATGAACTGCCCAGTGCTCGATAAACACACCCTGCTGGGAATGAGTAAGCACAGCTCACACACAATACACTTAGCCTCAAGGCCAGGGAGTGGTCCAATTAGTGGCAGATTAAAGTAGGACAAGCAGATGTGACTTAGACAAATTGATGTTAAGGAAGGGTTGAAATAATGAATCATACAAATTTGCTTCAGTATTTAAGAAATCCATACAGCAGGGATAAATACATACAGTGTACAGTATGTGCAGCCCCCTTTTTTAATAGTGCTGTATGTCCGCTATTTCTTCCCAAGTTGACTCAATGGAGGCAGTTTGAAGAGGACGTGAACCCTCACCCCAGCCAGATGGCCAAGTACTTTAGTAGCAAGAGCCTTCGCTCCAGCGAGAACGACATCTACTACCTGCTCGGAGAATATGACTCCATGAAGAAGTTAATCAGTGAGGTACAAGCATGTCTCACATTGCTTTCATTTAGTATAACTGTGCTCCTGTACCACTCACATCAGGGCAGGTCACCCTAAAACTACCCTAAAATTACTGTACACTCAGGTATGGTGATGAATAGTGATATGAGAATGAAATGATGGAACAGAACATCTTCAGGTTGCCATTTGGTTGCCAGACCAGCAAGGTTGCCAGATTTATCCAGCATCATATATGGTTTGAATTGCATCCAGATCATAATAAAAACACCTGCAGTAAAAATGAAAGAAGGAAGAAAAAGTTTTTTTTCCTGTCAAATGGAAAACAGAATAACACACAAGCTACAAACAATTAAAAAAAACTCTTTCTGTTTAGTTTAGTATATTTATTATGTATTGAGGGATAGCTTTGTGTTTAGCACATCCTCCTCATATCAAGAAGGTCTTGGGTTCAAGTCTCCGGCCGTGTGGAGTTTGCATGTTCCCCCGGTGCTTGTGTGGGTTTCCTCCAAATACCCTGGTTTCCTCCCACAATCCAAAAAACATGCACATTGGGCTAATTATCTGTTCCACATTGCCTCTAGGTGTTTGCCTAGAGTCAGCTGGGATAGGCTCCAGCCTATCTGCTAAGAATAAGCAGTTCGGCAAATGAGCGAGTGAGAGAGAATGAGTAATAAATTGAATCACCCATTCATTTGCCAAGCAACTTAATCCTATGAGCTTTATATTTGAACATTTGTATGTATTTAATTGTAGCCATTGTTGGCGGTATGGTGGAGATCCTGGGTGTGAGCCCAGGGTTTCTGTGTGAGGTTTGCGTGTTTTCCCCTTGGTTGCAATGGTGTCCTCTTGGTACTCCAGTTTCCTCTCATAAGCAAACATATGCACAATTCTGAATCTTGGTTAATTCTTCCCACTTAATTCTGGACTTGTCTCTGAATACAGCTCAATAAAACGGAGTGAGACATGCTAAGTAACAATGGAATGTGTTGCTACGTACATCCGGTTTATTCATAGGAGAACACAAAAGATGGAGGGTTTGTTCCAGATGTGGTACTTGCATCTGGAGTCTATTATGTTGAGTTTGTCACTCAACTTTGGTGCAACTACCTTTGGCTAATATTTTTGAAAATGGAACACTGTTTCGACAAAGTGCTGTCTTGTATATTTAATCCAGTGTAAATATTTTACCCTCATAATTGTAACACATTCATTTGCTGAACTGCTTAATTGTACTATTAGGGAGCATATCTCAGCTGACACTAGGTGAAGGTGGGGTACACCCTAAACAACTCGTCAGACCATTGCAAGGCCCACACACACACACACACACACACACACATAGAAATGTGCTCCCTGATCCCAGGACTTGAACCAAGGACTTTTTTGATATGAGGCGGACATGCTAACTACTAAACCACAATGCCAGTTCTCATAATTGTAACATTATTCTAAATGTTGGAGAACAGACTGTAAAATAATAAAAATAATAATAATAATAATAATAATAATTATTATTATTATTATTATTATTATTGTTGTTATTATTAGGAAATAATTAAATTATTTATACACTACACTGATGGATGACATTTCAAGAGATGGAAAATATTTTCAGATTGTCATTGCACAGGTATGATTGCCTTTTTGTGGTGCAGTAAATGTAAGGTGTTTATCCCGTGAGCTCTGAGATTAGTGGTTTTGTGAAGGCTCTACTCGAGGATTCCAGAGCTGGGCGTGAGGAGCTGTAAGCCATGCGTCACTGAGACATGTTTGAGGCCTGGCCCTTTTGTTTTACATTTCCCCAAGGCACTACTTTAAGACCTCACATCCTGTTACAGCTTTTCCTGCTCCATTCATGCACAAGCATCCGTTTCAGAGTGCTGTTACTATTTGTAATGGACCACATGATTGTAGAGACCAGCCATTGTGCGTATAAACGTATCCTGCTGAATGTGGAGCTGATCTAGAAATAGCATTTTACTTACGATTCCATCTTGTAAATGGTTGTTTACTTTATTCCTTTTGGAGAGCCATTTAAGGTAAAACAGAAGGGTTTACTTTTAGAAGTGATTCCCGACAGAACCAGGTTAAAAAGCTATAACTGATAACCATCCAAAGAACTTTATTTTCTGTAAGAGTGTAATTAGCAGCCTAGATTAGCAGTTTTAACAGTCAAACAGTTTTACTGTTGGAACAACTTCCTACTTCCTAAAAACGTTTGACTTTAAAACCTCATAGTGTTCTTATATGTACTCCATTCATATACCCTTCATATACCCTGCGTTGGTCTGGTGAACTGTTCAGGGTGTACCTACCTTCGCTGAGTGTTGGCAACAGCCTTCCCGTAACCCTAGTAGTGTAGTGTAGTAGTGTAGTGGGAATGCAGAAGAAACCGATAAGGAATTGTGTAAGGAGAATGATCTTCATGGATGCTGAGAATGTTTCCTCACTCACTCATTCAATCAGTTGCTTAATCTTACCAGGGTCACGAGTGGTACACTGAGCGAAGGCAGTGTACACCATGAACAGCTCACCAGAGCATCACAGGGCAACACATACATACAACCGTTCACACTCACACATATTGGAAATGTTAAACAGCCAATTAGCCTAATGTGCATGTCTTTGAACTGTGGGAAGAAATAGGAGTACTCGGAGGAAAGCCACACAAGCACGTGGAGAACGTGCAAACTCCACACAGAAATGACCTTCTTGCTGTGAGGTGGACATGCTAATCACTACACCACCTTGCCTCCACATTTTGAACTGTTAAATAAATGTAGTTCAGTATGCAGCAAGAATTTAATAAGGATACAGTAATGAGGGCGTTGACGTAGTAATGATGTAACTAAAATCTAGTAGGGACTTAGAAGTGTAATGTAGATGTGGACACAAGAAAACTTGTAGAACGAATAAAAAAGCACAGTGCGTGGTGGATGCAGGGAGATCATGGTAAGCGTCTGTTGCGATTTGATTGGTTGTAGTAAGAACAAAGTGGACATTCTAATTGTGTGATCATGTGCGAGGTAAGAAATTAGTTGGAACATATTAGACTCAGAGAGAACCTGACATGGATGTAGTAAGGATGGAGTATGAACTTGAAAACCACATGTCTCTGCATTTTGACCACACCCCACTGCATTCATTGACATTTTCCGGATTCAGTGCGATTCTGCGGTGTTCATCTGAGTGTGATGGGGCTCTTACCATCCAAATTACTCAGGAAAGCTTTTTCAAAATACCTTTCTTCCCTACTTGTAGAACTTAATGACTCACTCATTCACTCACCTACATACCTGAAGATCTTTCAGAGGTTCTGTATAGAAGCTGTTATCAGACGGTTTCCCTGTGAGAAAAAAGTACAAGTCAATACTGCTTATAAACGTGAAGAACCTGTGATGGAATATAATTGTGATTGAATATAAATTATATAAATGTGAAGAACCTTTTGTCCAGTGTGAGTGTAATTCACATAATATATCATCATTTTTACTTAGAAAAATTGCTTTAATATAAGAACCCTCTATGGATTTAGGGTTTAGTCTCTTGAGAAACCAAGCCTTTAAGGTTTAATGAGTTACCTAACAACAGTTTTGTCTTTAAGAACAATTTTGAAGTAGAAATATAGAACTATTGACTTTTTGAAGTGAATCTATCAGTTCTCCAATATTATATGAAGAATATAATCTCATGAACCTTTTCTTAGAGTTTGTTGTTCTGTGTTTGTTCTTCTCAAAGGGTCTTTTCAGAATCCTCCTACATAGCATTTCCCTTTGAGAAAGAAATTTCCGAGTGGGTGGTGCGGTGGTGTAGTGGTTAGCATATCCGCTTCACAGCAAGAAAGTCCTGGGTTCAAGTCTCGGACTTGATGAAGGCATTTCTGCGTGGAGTTTGCATATTCCTCCTGTACTTGCATGGGTTTCCTCTGGGTACTCTGGTTTCCTCTCACAGTCCAAAGATATGCACATTAGATTAACTGGCTGGTCCGAGTTGTAAGTGTGAGTGTGAATGTTTGAGTGTGTGTTGGCCCTGCAGTGGACTAATGAGCTGTTTAGTGCGTACTCCGCCTTCACCTAGAGTTGCCAACCATTAAAAAGATTCCAAGTTAGTATAACTGTTACCAGGGAACCCTTCCAGAGAAAAAGAGTAGTATTCATGTTAGATAAGTAGGTTTTCTCAGCAGAATTTCTATAGATAAATAAAATGTTTGAGTTTGGATTTTGGGAAAATCTTAAAAGGGTCAATGTTCCACTCTAGAACAGAATTTTCTTTTTTGCTATCAACAAAAATTAACCAGTCAAAACACTGAAAGTCTTCAGTTGGGCAGTGGTGGCTCAGTTGTTCAGGTTCTGGATCAGAAGGTCGGATGTTCAAGCTCCAGTATCACCAAACTGCTACTGGTGGGCCCTTGAGCAGTGCCCTGGATAAGGGCATCCACCAAATGCCGTACATATAAGTTTTATAACTGTTGGGAACTCATTAATGGTTTTATAAAAAACACAGACATGACAAAGCCAGACAGACAAGTAGACATTTCCTTCTGTAAAGAAATCAAAGTAGAAAACTTTTAGAAACAAAAAACATTAACTCTTAATACAAAGAACCAACAATGAACCCACTGAAGTGATTTTTGTATTTGGAAGTTCTTTTCCAAACTGAACTGTACATTTTTTTTCTTCATGGTATGTGTTCTCCTAATCCCAGAAAGACGCAGTAATAAACAGCCTCCAGGAGCAAGTTAAGAACGCCAAGGACAAACTGCTGAAGCTGATGTCTGTTGGCCACCTGCAGGACGAAAGAGAAATGGACTCTTCCACCACCAACCTCAACTCCTCCTCAACCCAGACTACAGTGGTACCTCCTGAAACTCCTACTTCTCCACCAGCTCCATCTTCACCTCCTTCATGTTCGTCTTATGAAACACCTCCTTCTTCACAGCCCAGAGAGTTCTTACCCTATTTACCTCCTTGCAGTCCAGACGGGGCACTACAGAATTCCCAAGACAGCCAGGTGAAACTTGAAAATGCAGGATTGACAAAGGAGTCTCAGCCCAAACGGACTGATAAGAGCAAATCTGTCAGTGTTGAACATTCTGGTGCAATAAACATGCCTTTTGATTCACCTGTTAACCTGTTAACATTGCACGATTCCACAGCTCTAGCTTGGTCTGGTGCACCGGCAGATGCAGCAGGTTCAATAGTAGAGTCTGCAGGGGTGGGTCGATTTGTGAGTAGCGAACAGCTGGAAGAGATTCTACAAGATCTGAGTGTGGATGCCATAAGCAACTCACTCAGATCTCCAGATGGAGTGAGAAGACTATCAAATCCTGCGCCTAATATTTTCTCATCCCGATCAGCTTTACAATTGTACTTTCCCAGCATCTCACCCTACGTGATGAGAAAACGCCGACCTCCATTCCACACATGCAGAAAGGGTCCTCCTCCATATTACTACCCAGGCTCAGCACCCCCCAGCTGTAGGAGAGTACCTGGACTGAGACCAACTTCCAGCACTTCTCTGACACCTAAGGAATCCCGTAATATGAAAAGTGAGGGAAATGAGGACGAGAAAGAAGATGGAAGCTCTAGGACATGGCGTGACTCAAATACCCAGTCACGACCAGCAAGGAAGAGCTCAAGACTCATCCATCGAGATTGTTCTTCTGTAGGACAGCCCTCAGGTCCTTTAGCAGGGCGTGAGAGGTCTGGAGCTGTCAATTCATATGGATATTCAGACACGGAGTCCAGCAGCTCAGAGGATTCCTACTACTACCACCGGCCTTACTGTGAAACCTGCAGGCACAGTTCTTATGCCTCCAGCGATAGTAGCAGCTCAGAGACTTCTGACAGTGAGTACAACGAGTTGGATCGTTCCTCACATCCTGTGGTCAACTTCAAAGTGGACCTCAAACCCACATTTGTTTGAATAAAGGTGGGGAAATTAAACGGGGGGTGAGGGGTCTGAAAAAATCAGATTGTAATAGGCAGTAAACACAAGCATCTATACACACATATTTATATATTTAAAATTTAGCTACAGTGAATTTTAGAAATGAATACATAAATTGTATGGCTGGAGTGCTCAGATGCAAGCCAAATAAGTCTAAGATTGCTTGTGAAGATACTTCACATGGTGAAATGTTTCTACGACTGTATATATAGTTCCAAAATTTACAGGCTGGATCTCAAGTACTAGTAAAGTTATACAAGTCATAAAATACTTGGAAGCATGCACTTATACAACCGTAATCCACCATATAAGGTAAGGTCTTTACATCCGAGCATAGTGGCTCATCAGGCCATTTTCGATATTGTAAAGCATGCATGCTCCTCCTGCATGCAACTCTACTCCATCGCCGGTTATCTCCCCAGTATTTTTACTGATACCCACCCATACTTTATACTGCTGGGTGGACAGAGGCTTCTGCCCAGGGTCTTAGCACTGTGGGGGTCTAACAGGGATTCTGACTCTTGACCTTTTGATCGTAAGTCTGACATGAGTCCCTAACCACTACACCACCAGCCTCTAATCCACCATGTGCTGCCCTGATTGTTACTACCATGCAGTGGATTCAGTGTGATTAACAGCTAACCCTGAAGGATTTTAAACATTAGCAATTTCCCTGCTTATTTTTTGTTTATTAATGAACAACATGTTATTCATCTTCAGTGTTTCTAGTTACATTTAACAGTCTCGTTTACATTACAGCAGCTATAAAGCTGTTTTTCCCATCTACTGAAGTAAATAAGGCAAATAAGTTTGATAAAGTAAATATGGCTCCTGTGTGACACAACAGTAGATGTGGATAGAATGACTGGATGTTTTCAGACATTTTGGGCATAAAGCCATCATGGTCGGTTAAGAAAATATTGAATTTTATATATTAGGCTGCTATGCTATTGTGTAAAGGTGCTATGCCCAAGTGAAAGATTTAATAGCAACGGTTAAATAAATAAATAAATAAATAAACTGAATCAGTGAGGTGTATAACGGATTACCCCTCCCAACTGCCTTCCCCTGTGATCAAGTTTAGTCATTCTGATTAGTTTAACAAAAAATAGTTACTCCTAGTGCATTTAAGTGCTAGGAAGTATAACTGAAAGCGGACAAATATGGGTGTCAAGGCACTGTCAAAATGTTAATGGATAAAGGTAAATTAAGTTGTGGACAGGTAAAAAATTTCAAAGGCTTTATCAAGCAACAAGCACATTAAAGTCCACAATCAAGAAGTGGAAAGTGTTTAGTATTACAAGTACCCTACCTCCAACCTGGATGGAAGATTAAGGAGAAAACTGGTCAGAAGGCTACAAAAAGGCCTATGGCGACTTTGGTGCAGTTACAGGAATGTTTGACAAAGAGGGTTTTTATACCCACTGTACATGCTATTACATTACCCACAGGGACACAAAATGATGATACAGTCATACACATATTCTTAGCCTTGTGTGTTATTAGTGTAGCTAGCTGAGCTACAGCAGACTGATAGGGCATAAAGGGAAAAAGAGCCGAGAGAAAGGCATAAATGTGTTTACTTTTTCTGATAAAGGTTCTATATGTGTCAATCCAGGCACTTCCATTTAAAGATCCATTTTAAAATTGTATACACACAGTTCCATTAATTTAACTGAAATTCACTATGACTGAAGGCACATGTTCTGAAAAGCTTGTGTTTTTTTTTTGTTTTTTTTTTGTTTTTGTTTTTTTCATTTTTTGTTTATCCACACTGTTGAAAGCTCTTTTCAGCCATTTTTTCACTTATTCTCATAATTTACACATCTGCACACAGTCTCTCTCTTTATCTCTGTTTAAAAAGAGAAAATAAATGGATGATAAAATGATTCAACCACTTTGCTGGTATGTTTGTTCATGTAAATAAAGTTTGTACAGTTTCAGAGGTCTGAAAGGTCAGACTTTAACGTTTGTTTTGTATTTCTATTTATTCCTCAGATTTGTGTTTTTGAGGTCATTGTTTTGGAGATGATGTTTATGCTTATTAATAACTTGTTACACTTATTGTTTATTATTTATGTAATTTAACACATGATTGTTACCAGTGACTGTCTCAACTGCTGTTTTGCTGTGCTGGTTTATGTTAAACTGAATTGTTGCTTTTACACTTTAGAGTGTTTTCGTTTTTTTTTCTCTTTGTGTGCTTTGATATCCTTTATTATGACTTTGCTATTTATTCATTTTAAAGCATAGGCACCATTTTATTAAGTTTTTGGGGTGATGGATTTGTTATGCTATAAAATTTCAAACTAAGGACTTCAGGAAACAAGCAAACAAACAATACTGATGAGGATAGTAATAATAATAATAATAAGATAATAATAATTATTGTTATTGTTATTGTTTATATTATTAATATTATTAATATCACTATTAATATCATTCTTCTTCTTATTATTATTATTAATATTATTTTTCTGTGCTGGTACTTGTGCCGGTTCTAAATTGACATCAAATTGGGATCAAATTGAGCTTGAGAGTAACCACAGAACCAAATCTTAATGTCATATTTTACATTTGTATACACCTGCACAACAACAGCAACACCAGCACAACAACAGCAATGGTCTTGGGAAGGGAGCAACAAAAGTCAAATAGGGTTAAAATTTGAAAAGCCAATTTTATACTGTGTACTGTGTCAGTATGCATATAAAGTTACTCGACTCGTCATAAGGAAGCTAAAAATATATAGTTTGTTACACATCCGACATCAAATGAGGACACTATGACCCAAAATATCAAAAGGTCAACGCACTTATGGAAGAAGTCCAATCCTAGATGAATAGTGCAGAAGTATATAAGTCCTGGAAATATGGTTATGTTCATTTACTGTAATATTACAAGCTAACAAAAACAATGCAGTGAATATAAATTTTATTTTTATTTGTGACTTTGTAAGTATAGAGAATTTTCATTTTGCACCATTTTTGATTAATTTTTAATAAAAATTCTAACATTGTTTCTATGTAGTCTCCTTGGGAGCCATTTAGAAATTTCAAGGTCAAGGTCATCAGTGTGGCTTTTGAAAGTTGCTTAGTGGAATTAACCATGCAGGAAAACATACAATTAGACACCAATATCTTTTCAAATATCACTTTTTAAGTTTGACCCCTATTTGACGTTTGTAGTCCCAAAATGCCTGGAATGTTCAAATGGCAAGCACAAGTCAAAAATATGCAGTCTCCATCAAACACTCACTCATTTGCTGGACCACTTAATCCTATTTGGGTCAGACTTGGGTCTTAGCTGACTCTGGGCGAAGGCGAGATATACCCTGAACAGTTCGCCAGATCATCACAGGGCCAACACACACTCACACACACACACACACATACACACACACACACACACACACACACACACACACACACACAACCATTCACACACACACAACCATTCAAACTCACACCTAGGGGCAATTTCAAATAGTCAATTTGCTTAATGTGTATGTCTTTGGCCTATGGGAGGAAACCAGAGTACCCGGAGGAAACCCATGCAAGCATGATAATAAGCCCAACCGGTGACTGCCCGATCAGTCTAGAGATGGTCCTCTGAGAAGGAAAGTGCCTTGAGAGACTGTTTTAACACCACAGACTGGGATGCACTGATGAACCCGCATGGGGAGGACATAGAGGGGATGACACACTGTCTGACTGATTACCTGAACTTCTGCGTAGACGTTGTCTCTCCTGCCATGACTGTCCACTGCTACCCTAATAACAAGCCACGGGTAACACGGGAAGTCAAGACTGTCCTCAACAAGAAGAAGGCTGCCTTCAGGAGCAGAGACAGGGAGGCCATGAAAGCAGCACAGCAGGAGGAGAAACACTGTGTGAAGGAAGCCAAGGACAGCTACAGGAGAAAGGTGGAGCAGAAACTGAAGGAAGACAACATGAGGGAGGTCTGGGAAGGTGTGAGGACCATCACAGGTCTCAACACAAAGATTGGAGCTGTAGGGGGGACAAATGAGAGGGCAAACGAACTGAATGACTTCTTCAACAGGTTCAACAAGTTCAACCAGCCCTTGCTTCCCCCACCCTCACCCTTACCACAGCCATCCCCCTCTCTCCCCTCCACACACTTCCCCCCAGACACCACAACACCCCACTCAACACCCCACTCCTCCTCCTCCATATCAACACAACCTTCGCCCCTTATCACCACAGACCAGGTTAGAGAACAGCTGAGGAAGCTCCTACCCAGGAAAGCCGCAAGCCCAGACAAAGTGTGTTCAAGACTACTGAAGACCTGCGTGGCAGAACTGGGGGTACCACTACAACGGATCTTCAACCTTAGCCTCCAGATTGGGAGAGTGCCCACTCTCTGGAAGACATCCCGCATCGTTCTAGTTCTGAAAAAGAACCGGCCCAAGGAGCTGAATGACTTCTGACCAGTGGCACTTACTTCACATCTGATGAAGATGTTTGAGCGACTCTTCCTCCGCCTCCTCAGACCCCAAGTGCAACACCCCCAGGATCGCCTGCAGCTTGCCTACCAGCCAGGTGTTGGTGTGGAGGATGCCATCCTCTACCTGCTTCATCGAGCCCACTCCCATTTGGATAAGGGAAGTGGCACAGTGAGGATTTTTTTTTTTGGACTTCTCCAGTGTCTTCAATACCATCCAACCCCCCCTTGCTTCGGGACAAACTGAGCAGGATGGGAGTGGACCCCCACCTGATGGACTGGATCTCCAACTACCTCACTGGCAGACCACAGTATGTCGGGCTCAAGGACATCATGTCTAACACTGTGGTCAGCAGCACTGGAGACCCCCAGGGCACAGTGCTGGCCCCTCTTCTCTTCACCCTGTACACCTCGGACAACTCGGAGCTGTGTCATATTCAGAAGTATGCCGATGACACTGCCATCGTTGGATGTATCAGGGATGATAGAGAG
>JAOUQZ010000047.1:10174143-10205678 GCA_028564935.1 Neosilurus hyrtlii
TGCACACCGTCATCTGCAACCAGAGGAGCCTTTTCAGTGAAAGACTGCTCCTTCCCAAGTGCAGGACCAACAGGCTTGTCCATCATGCCATCAAACTCTACAACTCCTCACTTAGGGAGGGGAGAACATAGAGTACAGAGAACAGTGGAGAAGGGTGGGGGGTAGCCATTTACATTCATATTTACTTGTGCAACACATGCACACACAGAAATGGACACTTTTCCTTTGGTGCAATAACTTTATTTTATGGTGCAATAACTTCATTCTATGGAGTAATAACCTCACTCTCATCTATAGTGCAATGATATTATATATATATATATATATATATATATATATATATATATATATATATATATATTCTGTACAAGCCATATTGAGTTCTTTATATTTACTTATATTACTTAATTTTAATTTCATTTATACATAATTTTTATTATTTTATTCTTTTTATATATTAGCTAAGTTTCACTGTTTATTCTTTATCTGTGTGCTGCTTTTTTTCTACCTGTGTACTGCTTTTCTTATGTGCTGCTGGAAATTTAAATTTCCCTGAGGGAGTCATCCCAAAGGGATTAATAAAATTAAGTCTAAGTCTAAGTCTAAGCCCATACATAAGTAGTGGAAAAATTCAACAAAACACTCGACTGTGATGCAGTAATTAACGTGTCACATCAGTACACCTACACATTTGAAATGCAAATGAATTTAGTATTATTATTTAGCATGCACTTGTCTATTCTGATTGTAATGATGATGATAGCAGGGACATGAACAAATCCATAGGCATCAAACTCTTTGGAGAGGAAAGTGTGTGATTACTTTATTGCTTTATTTTCATGTTATATTTAGTTATCATATAGGGTCTTCACTACACCTCTGAAGCTGCCTTAATAACCTCAGCCCAGCTTGATGAATAATAAATAGGAAATTAACCCCCATCACATCATTCCTTTTTCTATTATATAAGCTCCCTCTCTTCCTTGTTAAACCACTGAGTGATCTCTGCTTTGTAAATTTTGCATTGCATTACAACAAATTATTACTAAATTACTAAGGAATTAGTGCTTGAGCTTGTATATTTTATATATGCAAGGTTACGATCAGTGAGAACATGCACCCTCCATTCTTCACACCAGGTTAAGATTAATAATTTAAAGTTGACCCAGTTTGGTCAGACAGGCAAAAAATACTTCCCACATTCTGGTTGGAAATGAAAAGGGCACATGATTTCAGTTTTCTTGCTGCTCCTGTGCAACCCATAAACACGCAACACACTGTACGTTCATTCTGATATGGTCAAGTAGACTAGCTTGAAAAACAGACAATAATAATAATAATAATAATAATAATAATAATAATAATAAAAACACACATTTTAAAGAAAAAAAATTTTTTAAGTCTCATCAAAAAATTTTAATTCAGAGAAATGTGTTTCTTAAAATGGATGATAGGAGCTCCAGATTCGACTCGGCTGTTTCTGTGTGGAGTTTGCATGTTCTCCCCGTGTTTGTGTGGCTTTCCTCCCGGAACTCCCGTTTCCTCCCACAGTCCAAAAACATGCACCTTAGGCTGACTAGCTGTTCCAAATCGCTCCTAGGCGTGATTGTGAGCTTGAATTCTTGTATGTGTGTTGGCCCTGCAATGACCTTTGCCCAGAGTTGGCTGAGATTGGCTCCAGTCTCCCTAATAATTAAGTGGCTCAGCAAATAAAGCGAAATGAAATGCTACTTAAAATGACACCATCTTAAGAAAATAAACAACATGTAAAAATCCCAGTAAACATATATGACTCTATGTGGAGGTTATTGACTAGAAACATTTCATTCATTCATTTTCTGAACCACTTAATCCTAATTAGGGTTGCAGGGAAGCTGGCACCCATCTCAGCTGACTCTGGGTGAGGGCAGAGAACACCCTGGACAGCTCGCCTGACCATCGCAGAGCAGAAACACGCTGACGTCTATGCAGCCTACTCCTGACGAAAATCAGCAATGGTTTTTTCACCATAGACAGTGAAAGACACGGCCGGCATTTGATAACCCAGTTTGCTGAACTGGGGGACAGCAGTGACAACCCGTCGATGGTGGGGCTCGAACCCCCGAACTTGGGATCAATAATCCAGCACCCTAACACCGGGCCACTACTGTCCCTGACTAGAAACAATAATAAATTAATCATTTGCTGTAGTTATTGACATAAAAAGTTTAGTGATATGATTTCACTCTTAATTTATAATTTATAGGGCTGCAAGTTCAAAACAAAAGCACAAGTTGTCAGATAGCAACAGTTTATATTTTATTTGTAAAATTTTAACCACCCCCAGTGCAGCTAACTGGGTTATCAAATGTCTGTTATCAAACTGTCTGTGGTGGGAGGCATGTAAAGGAACCATTGCTGATTTTCATCAAGAGTGGGCTGTATAGCCATCAGCAGTGTTTCTGCCCTGCGATGGCCAGGCGAGCTGTCCAGGTGTACTCTGCCCTCGCCCAGAGTCGGCTGAGATGGGCGCCAGAGTCCCCGTGGCCCTAGTTAGGATTAAGCACTTCAGAAAATGAATGAATAAATGAAATTTTAACCAGGGTGGCACACTGGTGTAGCGGTTAGCATGTCCACCTCACAGCTTTTAGGTCCTGGGTTTGAGTTCCGAGCTCGGGCATCTCGGTGTGGAGTTTGCATGTCCTCCCCGTGCTAGTGTGGGTTTCCTCCGGGTACTCTGGTTTCCTCCCATAATTCCATGACACACAGCAGGGTAACTGGCTGTATTAAATTGTGACTGTGAATGGTTTTGTGTGTGTGTGTGTGTGTGTGTGTGTTGGTTCTATGATGGTCTGCTGAGCCCTTCAGGGTGTACCCTGCCAAGTCCAGTGTCAGCTGCGATAGGCTTCAGCCTCCCCACGACCCTAGAAGGATTAAGCGGTTCAGCAAATGAGTGAGTGATTAAATTTAACCTTCATTGAACAAAGCAAATCACTAAAGAACAAGTCAACAGTACAGTGTAAGCCTGGCGGTTTAGTTACCAGCGCAACGTAAATAACGCAGCTTTGGAATTGGGATGGGCTTGGGCTGTGGGTTGGTGAAATTCTATCGGCTGCCTTTGCCATCAATCATTCCGTGAACTCCCGCCCACCAGTTCATTTTGGCAGCCGACCTAGCCCTAGCTCCAAAAACGTCAACTACGTCACTTGGAACTCCGGAGCTCGCGGTGTAAGATTGGCAGATTACGCCATGTGTTCTGAGCACGCCCGCGACGCGATTGGCCAAGAACGGGCGTGCGCCTCTCTTTCGCACCGCCTCCTTTGGGAGGGAAATGGCATCGGATTGGCTCGCTACGCTTCTTACGTGAGGTCGTAGTGGCGTTTTGGGAGGTGCGTAAAGTGCGTAAGGTTGGAGTGGAGTGAGGAAAAAAAAAAAAGAACGAGCGCGAGCGAAGAAAGCAGAGAGCAACGGACGGGGAAGGGAATTTAAAAAAAGGGACAGGAGGGAGAGATTTCAGCTTCTCGGGGGTTTTAAGGGAGGATTTTTATATTCTTTGGATTTTTTTAAAAAAAAAGGGAAATAATATTCGTGCATGGAGTTACGAGAGGGGCAGCGGTGGATATCAGCGTTTAAATCCGGCGACTGGAAAAATCTCATTCGGCTCGACGGTTGAAAGCGAAGGGAAGCCGCCGCCATGGCTGGAGCTGCTGCCGGATCCCCACCTCAGTTCATGATAAAAATATGAAACAAACACTGGAATTTTATTCATAACAATAAGCGAGCAGACTCCTTGTTTTTTTTCGAGGCTGTTGGGTGTATTTCGTATCTACAGAGACGATAATAATAATAAATAAACTAATAAACAGGAGAACCGGTTTGTTCGAGGCCCTGTTTTCTGATTAAATACGATTTCTTAGAGTATTTAAGAATAAAACACCTACAAAACAAGTAAGGAGGACGTGAAATACAGGCCGTGGACGTGAAAGAAGAAGCAAAACCAGGATTTGTTTAGAATCAGGAGGTGTTTTCTCTTGGAAATCAAGGCTGTGGTGATCTTTCCTCCATCCCGTCGCCCATTTTTACACCATAATCCTACCCGGAGATTACAAACCCAGACTCCAGACGGATATTTATTTGCTGACATACAGGTTGGAGGTTGGTGCTGGGGATTTTTGAGCATGTCGAGCCGGCCCAGGACCACATCCTTCGCAGAGAGCTGCAAACCCGTGGCTCAGCCTTCAGCCTTCGGCAGCATGAAAGTCAGCAGTGAGTATCAGGATCAGGGGCTGATGAGAGAGGAGAAGATCCAACACCTCACTCACATCAACACATCATCACTAAAACACCTTTCATATCAGTGTGTAAAAAAAAACACACACCTTGTTTCATCATCCTCATAATACACCCCATGTTCTCCTCATCTCTCTTTAACAAAAAAAAAAAACTTACTTGTAATAGGTTTCGCTTATAATATTCATTCACTAATTTTTCCACATTGTTTACTCCTAGCATGGTCGCAGGGAAGCTGAAGCCTGTCTCAGCCGCACTGGGTGAAGGCGGGGTACACCAAAAATAAAAACAGTTTTTCCAGAGCATTATAGGGCCAACACACACACCTAGGGTCAGCTTGGAACAGCAAATTAGCCCCATTAGATTCTGGGAGGAAACCGGAGTACGTGGAGGAAACCCACACAAGCACGAGGAGAACTCCACACGGAAATGTCCATGCTGAGCTCGCGACTCGAACCCAGAACCTTCTTGTAAGGCGGAACGGCTAACCACTGTGCAACCGGGCCGCCCAGTTAAAACAAAAGCAACAATCATAATAATACAGTTGAGCCTTATGTTCGTCCTCATTTATCTTGAGGTACAAAAAAAAAACACGTAACTAATACCAACATATTGAAGATTTCAGTTTTATAATAGTAATAATAATAATGATGATAAATAATGCCCAACATGATATTCATCTTCACCTCTTTATTCAAAACATCATTTGAAGCATCATTTAATATGAAAATGTCTGTTGTTGGACACTTCAGAACACACTCAGGTTTAAGGCTGGGCGATACAATATGTGATACATTATCGATCATTTCGATACTGTGATAACGTGTTGCAATGTACTTTGCTGAAATATTGTAGCTGTCATTGAACCATTAAACATTTTGCTGCAATGCTTCGCAGCACTGTGGTATGAAGGTGGGTGATATGCTGATGTATTACTGATATTGCAATAAATTGTGCCAGTTTTTATGAAATGTCATGGCTATCTTTCTAAGTTTGTTGTGGCGGATATAATGACACCATTATAAATTGTGCCACTTTATTATGGAATATCACAGATGTCTGTTTACTGTTGTACTTTTTACTTTAAACAGTTGTAGTTTTAAAGCTGTTACACTTATGAGCAGTCGTTTATAGGGCTGAGTGATATTAGGGTTTGGTACTAATATCACAATCGATTATGTCGCAATATTTTATTTTATTTTACAAGCATTTATACTATATATATAATATTTATTTAGTTATTTATTTTTAGGCGCTTTACATAAAATAAAAATAAATTACATAGTCTACAGATTAACAGCATTTCAGGCTGAAAAAAGCAATATGCATTACTGAGATATGCATATCATTGAAATGTTAAACATTTTTTGCTGTGATGTTTCCGAGCACTGTGGTATAAAGCTGGGTGATAAGATCATGTGATACCGAGATTGAGATTAAATGCGTCACTTTTTGTGAAATGTGAATATCCTTTTAGTTTATTAAAATGATTACAAACTGGTAAGGAGGAGCTTTTTAATAAAATATATCATGGATATATGTTTATCAAAATTTTAAAACACTTAGAGTCTGATTAGAAGGAGTTATGACACTTCGGAGGACTTGGGTATAAAGCTGGGTGATCTGATGTAATGCATGTGTTTATAACTTGTGATCAGTTATGTGTTCCATATGCTTTACTGAGGTATTCAAGATATTGTATCTTTTTTGCACTTTTAAAAACTATAGAACCTGAGTACTGGTAGCAGTGATGCTTCAGAGCAGTTGGTTATAAACTGACCAGGACTGGGCGATATCATGATATCAGAGTTGCGATATGCTTACTGAGATATTTATGGGTGATATGATTATGCATTACTGACTTGTTACAGTCTGTTTCTCTGACTTCATGATACATTTAAATTGGGCATTTACATCGGTCATCGAGACTGCACTTCAGCATCGGACATCAATGTATAAACGATTATTCAGCAAAATAACACAAAAATCTTAAAGAAAGTGTGAAAACAAACCATCATCTTCAATGGCTGTGTCTCTCACCCAACATCTTGCAATTAGTGTTGAATCGGGTTAAGTGGTATGAGGAATCCTTTATTGATTAACTGTAAAATTGTTTCCTTTTATATTCGGTTGATGTGATGTACAAGTTTATTTATCCAAATTTGAATGCTGGAACGCCAACGCCGTCTACAAAACTCATTCAGAAATAATTACAAGCTGCTCTCTTAATGACGTCATGCCACCACGCCCCTATTCATGCATGCGTGAGATCACGTTTAAACCAATATGGCATATAACAGGGTAACAAATACAAGGCGAATGCCGGTTCTGAATCAGAAAATAAGGGAAAAATGCCATAAAATCGGACAGAATCGCACCAAATCTACAGGAATCATTTATTGGAAATTATTGGTAAGATTTCATTATCTGTACGATCTGTCATGGGTCCCGTCTGGCGTTTATTCTATAGTTTTATAGAATATTGTTACAAGCCTAATTTAAATTACATTGCTTTATACAGTTACAAATGGACTAGAAGGCAGAGTGACCCTTCAGAGCACTTGGGTGCTAGAGCACTAGTATGATGATATAATATAGAATAATTATGTCTCTGTACACTTTTCTGAGATAATGGTATAGTGGTATCAACATTTCTCTTTATATGCGACTTATGCCTTTTCTATGTTTTTAACTCATAAATGTTGTTAGACTGTTGAATAGCCATATGACAACACCAACGTGTCAGATAGCAAGGTTAGGGAATGTTTAATTTTTACCTCTGGGCTGTTTGAGCTGGCCGTGAACACAATGTTTTTGGCGATTTTATTTGATTTATTTATGTTTTTGTGCAGATTGGTGTGTCACGGTGTGCTGGGCCCCACTACCTTCCTCTCGCACACTGATATCTTCCCCTATCCCGGTCGCTCTCCTGGCGCTCTGAGCGTGGAGTTCTCAGTTGACCAATCAGAGCAGAGTAAGCACAGAGAGCAGAAAAACCATTAATGGGAGGAGGAAACCAAACACATCAGAACAGTGGAGATCTGAAAAATAAGTGTAATGTCTCATCTTTAAAAATGATCTACAAACTGTCTAGAAGGAGCTGTGACGCTTCTATGTTTAGTTATAGAGCTCAGCATTATGACATCAATATCATAATAAATGATGTCACAGTACACCTGGGTAAAGGTGTAGAGTGCTGTCCTGATTGTGGTATATGAGTTTGTCCAAAGGGACACTATACAGCCTTTTATATGATCCCGATACCCTCATTATAAAGTGTTTGGTTCAGGTGAAGGTCCATTAGATTCAGGCAAACTGAAAAGCAGTGCTCATGTATTCCTGGAGATCTTTTCTTTCTGAGGAACTCAGCTGCAGTCTTAATTGATCACATTTGATCTAGGCTGCAGGATTGGGTCAGGAGCAGAGATCTTGTCTGATGCCGGTCGTTATGGTAATGGGATTATACTGTCTACTTTGTGCTTAAGTATACACTCCTAACCTACTATTGATCACTCTGCTTGATTTGGGTCCAGAAAGAAGTAGAAATCTCGATGGAATCTTGTTGATCATAGATATATCATGTACATCATATTTATATCCAGATTTCACTCATTTTACAAACCGTATAATCTTAGTAGGGTCACGGGCAGGCTGGTGCCTTTTTCACCCGACACTGGGTGAAGGCGGGGTTTTCCCTGAACAACTTGCCAAACTTTCGCAAGGCCAACACACACATAACCAATTACACTCACACTTGGGGCAATTTGTAACAGCTAAAGACAGTTAGCCTAATATGCATGCTTTGGACTATGGGAGAAAACCGGACTACCTGGAGGAAACCCAGGCCATCACAGAGAGAACATGCAAGCTCCACACAGATAAGCCCATGACAAGCTGGCGACTTGAACCCAGGACCTTCTTACTGTGAGGAGGAAGTGCTACCCTATTTATTTAGGTTCCTCATACTAGATGATACACATACAAATGACCTTTCATTTGAAGGTTGATTATTTTAGCCACAACTGAAATGTCTAAATAGTTAAATTTGTATAATTTCACTTGTACCCCGGCTCCAATCGAGTGACATTTTCCCACCCCCCGCAAGAGGGAATTTTACTACTTCTTTGGTTATTCAGAAACTCTAGCTGCTTTATGGGATACCGAGCTATAAGTGTAGTTTGCTGCTTTCTCCAAATTTAGAAGGTTATCCTGGTACTGCTCAACTAAATGCCTACTGAGTACTTATACATCATACATACTGCTTTTTGCACACTGATAGTATGGCATTGTGTGAACTCAGATACAGCTGTGATTGTTATGGGCGGCACTGTGGCATAGCGGTTAGTACGTCCACATCACAGCAAGATGATCCTGGGTTCGAGTCTCGGGCTCAGGCATTTCTTTGTGGGGTTTGCATGTCCTCCCAGTGCTTGTGTGGGTTTCCTCTTGGGAGTTTGGTTTTCTCCCACAGTCTAAAGACATGCACATTAGGCTAATTGGCTGAATGGGTGTGAGCGTAAACGGTTGTGTGTGCGTGTTTCTTCTGTGATGGTCTGGCGAGGTGTTCAGGGACTACCCCACCCTTTGCCCAATGTCGGCTGAGATAGGCTCCTGCCTCCCCACAACATTAGTAGTAGGTAGTAGTTAAGCGGTTGGGCAAATTAGTGAGTGGGTGAGTGGTGTTATTCCTTTGGCTTTAAACGGCAGACTATAAGGTCCATCAGGTTGTCTCTGGTACTTTTGGTAATTTAGAAAAACGAGTACCTTCATGTTTTGGCATTGATTACTAAGAGCTTACCTCCATTAAGATTTTTTTTTCTAAATACACACTATTTTAGATTCCTCCTTAATTTAATTTTACTGTGTAAAGCTGCTTTGTGACAATGTCAATTGCAAAAAGCGCTATACAAATAAAAGTGACTTGACTTGACTATTTTGCATATAAATTCAGGCCTCAGAGTGAAACTGTAAGGTGTGTACTGGATAAGATCCAAAATAATCCTAATCAGTGTTGGAGCAGATTGAAGCTGTTGTTGACATATTTCAAAAGCAGCAGTCACACCTTTTATATTTTACCTTTTTTTCCCACGTAGAAATTGAAGTCAAGTCAAATTCATTGTTAATTTAGCACAAAGTACCAGAAGTTTCTTATACTGTGTTATGGTGCTTGTCGCGATAGGAGTTTAGTATAACTCCAGGATTTACTACGCAACAGTTTCAGAGATGGAAAAGGGTGCACAAACTATACACAAGCTATACGAAGACCTTCAGTCCTGCAACTCTTTACATTCTAGTCGTAGTAGCAATAATAATAATAATAATAATAATAATAACTGAAGGTTCCTTTGAGTTAGTACTGTGTCAGAGATGGCGTAATACCACGTTGACTTTTTAGTATGCTGTTAGCGATACCTTAAGTATCAACTGATCTTGATACCCGTCCAATGCTTACCTTTAAAATGTTTTCAAAATGATGATTATTATTATTATCATTTTTTATTTATTCATTATAATTTTTATTTTTGAAATTTTTTTTTGAAAGTACTTAAAAAAAGGCATAAAGTAATACACTAAATATACAAACTGTTGCACAGAACTGCAGTTTGTCATTTTTTTAAAAAGCTTTTTATCTAAATTAAACAACAAATACAGTAGTAAAATATAAAATGTTATTATAAAATGTATTATTTGAAGAGAATCGGTCGAAATCTAATTCCAGTTACAGTTGTTACAGGATCAGGTTTAATTTGTTCTTTTATTATCTGATATCTGATCCACTGTAGGTTATTTTTTTCCCCCCCTTGAGCGTAGTATCAGTGCCATCTCTACTTATTGCTTCAGAGTGGGGGTAGAGCTGGTGGGGTGGTTTGTGGGGAAGGCGGTGATTCAGTTATTTTTATTAGTGAGCTCTGCCATTAGTGAATAGTGCTGTTACCTGGGTAGATTTTGTTTGCCTATGTGCTCCGTGTGAGTGAAGATCATACTGTGGAATTCATTTCATGCTTTAATTGTTACTGATCAGAACTCCTTCTCTCTCATCTATGAGATTTACGTTAGGGAGGAAGAGACTCGTGGCTGGATTACAGTGTAAAGTGATTTATGCTCGGCTCGGGGGTCAGGAGCGCGAATAACAAACCAAGAGAGGCGTTGTTACCACAGCAGGTGCAGCACATGCAGAACACTGCCGCACGCAGGCTGTACTGTTTATTAATTAAAGATTAGCTTTATGGAAAATAAAAGATAAATGCAATTTGATGTTCTTTGCTTGGCATTTACAACTTTTCTTTTCTGCTGGTTTCCATTCCTTTACACTTCCCATTACATTTCTGTCAGCTTTCCATTTCCTTTTCTATTTCCTGTTCCATTTCCTTTTCTATTTTTGTTCCATTTCCTTTTCATTTTCTCAGTTTCCTTTTCCTTCCCTTCCTATTACCTTTTAATTTTCTTTTATCATATATCACTTCCTGTTCCCCCTTTCCTTTTCCTTTCGATTTCCAGTGTCTCATCCTGTGACTTTAATCCTTTTAACACAAAAAGCACTGTGTTTATTCTGAATGATAATGACAGGTTCTTCCAAATATACACAGCATACTTGTGATACTGCGTGTATCTCTCTCTCTCTGTCTCTCTTTCTCTGTCTTTCTGGTTCTCTGTCTGTCCAGATCTGTGCTGTTATGCTTATTTAATGAGCAATTTAATCATTTTAGTCTGATTGGGTTGTAAAAATGATTATAAAAGAAACCCCACTGTCAGCCTAGTGTAGATTTGGCAGAGATGATGAGTCAGATGTTACCATACAATATTATTTCTTGCCTGTGTGTGTGTGCGCGCACACACATCTTTGTTTGTTCCTTTTCACACACTTCCTATTTCACATCATGCATTTACAGTAAATGAGGCGGGGGCGGGGGGGGGAAAGCATTTTTTGGGACATTTTTAAAGTAAATTTGAGGCTTCTCAAAGTATATCACAAACAGAAAATAATATTTTTACCATCCAAATCCTGTTTATTTTTTTTCCTGTTGTTTGTTATATTCAATTTAGTGGTGTCGAGTAATTGTTTTAGTATATACTACATGGGAACATAAGCATAAAAAAGACTAAATGAGATCTTTGAGGTTTTTGTCTTACATGCACAACCAGTGCATAAGCTCAGTGTGCACATGACTAGTAACTCTCTAACTATTTTAGTATATACTACATGGAAATGTATGCTAGGCAAAGTTGTTTTAGTACATACTATGTGGAAGCCCATGAAAATCTAACTAACACAAGATTTGTATGGATTATTTACCTTGTTACAACGCATGATTATTATATACTGCTGGTGGTATACAAGGGTTCCAGATTTGTTCAAAAATCTGTTATTTTTGGGATTAATGAGCAGTAAAAAGTTCCAAGTTAATATCGATATTTCAATACTCAATGACTGTGTTGAGTAAATCCATCGATCGTGGCTGTGGTGCTGCTACGAAAACTACAGCTACTACAGAGATTACATTTTAGTCATATAACTCGATTTTGAAGCAAGAGGATGCAATCCTCATATGAGTTGTATTGGTTATGTGGTCTCACATGCGTTACTTGTGATACAACATGCACCAACATACACAGTTTGATTATCTGAAAAAAAGGACATTGGCAGGACTAAAATATTAACACCAAACCACAACATTTGCTAAACAGATATTATCTAAATACAGCAAAGCATGTAGATTATCTTTTCAAAAATTTCCGTAACGAGAAACTCTATTGCGTTTAATGATGTACCTGCACTCAAATGAAAAGGAAAATCATATGAAGTTAAGATGCATAACAGTTATATTGTGATGATCAAAATAAACATTTCAAATAATTTTTTGCTGGATAAATGCCATTTTTCTCCAGAAAGGCACTCAATATCTTCAGATATGAAATCACCCAATGGCCAGAAATGGGTCTATTTCAGTCCCACATTGATGAAATGTAAAATTTTCAACGAATTTGAACAGTTTACAAAATACCACTGATTACAAAGAAATATCAAGGACATGGGGAAAACCCCATGAAATGCTGAACTATACACAGAATATTGAAAATATGGAGCTATAGCATGATCTCTGCTGCATATCTCTCTGAAATGTCACACCTGGTTGAGCACTTGCCATTATATATTTTCTATATATATTTATTTTATAAATAGATTTTTTAGACATTGAATAATTCATTATAGTACCACTTCATTGCTGGGAAAATGGTGCATCATAGAAATACTTCTGAGTGTCATAATACGATATGTTGTCATATTGCCCCGCCTCTGCAATGTCTGGCAGCATGTGTTAGGTGAAACCTCACAGGCATGATGATGGTGAACGTTTCTTTTAGTCTGACTGTGAATTTCTCCCGCACTTCCCTTTTGTCTCAGACTGCAAACGTTATCAGTGCAGTTCAGCTTTTCCTGCTGGTGCATGTGCAACATCTGTGGTTTAATGTGGTAACCTACGTAACATCGAACTGACTTACGACAGAAAAAATGAAGTGATTTCACCTTAAAAGTGGACGGAATAAAACAGTGTAGTCAACATATCAGTGTTTTGCTACTAAAACCTGAACCTGATGTTGTGTTTGAAAGAATGTGACCCTGAATGATGATGGATGTACCGTCCTCTTTCATTGCGCCTCATTTATTCATTTCGAGAGTGCACTGAAAGCTTCCTTCACCTTGTAAAAAAAAAAAGAAATAAGAAAAAAACGAGCAGGCCTTTGTTCTGTACATCACAAGCCGGCGAACCATAAAGCATTTCAGCAGGAAACGATGCTTCCAGCAACGCACAGCCTGCTCTCCACCTCCTATAATGCAAATCTGTCATAAAGGGATAAGTGCAGTTACGCAACACTGGGTTAATGTCTGAAAGAGTCGTTCATGGTAACAGGCGAGGAAACGGCAGCTTACAGGAGCGGATTTCGGCACCGTCTCCTCTGATCTGAGGACTTGTACTGAAAGATTGATTTTTCTCTCATGCACCAGAAGTTTCCTTCTGCTTGAGTCCTGGATCAGCTGGAGACCTGGACATGAAGGAATTCTCACGTGTGCAGTGGAGAGGCACTCATCAAATAGAGTTTGATTTCGGGGGGGATGATTATTGCTCTTAAAACCTCAGATCCTGAATCAAGACGCATTAGTAGTGTCTCTTTTCATTTGTCCCAGTCCCTTTATTTCTCTTTTAGTCTCTCTGTCTTTTTTGTCTCTCTTTTGATCTTTGTCTTAGTTTCTCTCTCTGTCTTTCTCTCACTCTTTTTCTCTCTCACTCTTGATCTTAGTTTCTCTCTGTCTCTCTTTCGCTCTCTCACTGTCTTGATCCTAGTCTCTCTCCTTCTCTCTCATACTGTCTCGCTCTTTATCTCTGTCTTAGTGTCTCTCTGTTTGTGTCTCTATTGTTCCCTATAATTTCTTCTTTCTCACTTTTGATCTTAGTTACTCTCTCTTTCTCTTACCAGCTCTCTCTCTCTCTCTCTCTCAATTCAATTCAAAGGTTGCTTTATTGACTTGACAAATATTAAAGCTTATATTGCTGAAGCTTAGTCTCTCCCCTGACTTTCTTTTTCTTTCTCCCTTGCTCACTCTCTCCCCTGACTCTCATGTTTGTCTTTTTGTTTCTCTCTCTCTTTGTCCATCTTTTTCACTCTTCCTTATGTCTATGTCTCTCTCTGTCTCTTTCTCTTTTGTTCCCTGTCTTTCTGTCTCCCCCTTTCTGTCTGTCTCTCTCTCTTGGTCTCACTCTTTCTGCATTTCTTACTCTTTCTGTTTCTCTCTTTCAATATACTCATCTTCTCTATATTTGATCTTCACTCTCCTAGTTTAAACTAACTTCATCATTAGTAACCTAGGCCTGAATCCGACTGGTCAGAGGCTGTGTGTTATGGTTGTACTGAAGTGTCACTCAGTCAGTTCTGGCTGTAACATGAGTGACGTGTCTGTATCAACATGCGCATCTTTTTATATCGTAGTATTTTTTTATTTATAGTAGCAGCTCGTACACAGGAAATTGTAAGTTACGGATGCTGTAGGTTTATAATAAAGAGTTTTTTAAAGTGTTGTTTAATAAGGAAAGCCATGTAAGGGTTGATGTGAAGGTTTTGGTGAGAAGTTTGTGATGTATAGAAGGTGTGACGTGTGTCAGTGCTGTGTAACGATTACAGTGCTTTGCATGGGAAAGGCTTCAGGCTAGAGGAGTTCATACTTTCAGGGTTTGTTGATGAAATAACAAGCTGTACATAGAGAGAGGTGCCTGAAGAAGTAACTGTTATATAGCAGCAGGTGTAACGGAAGTTAGAACAGGAACAAACCCGTCTCTTGGATTTTTCTCGTGAAATCAAACTAATTTACTAATGTTCGACATGTTTTTATGAATGAATTTAACACCATAATTATTGCAGTAAAGATGGAATAAAACACTCTGGATCCTGCTGGTATACGAAAAAGAAATCAAAATAAAAGGCTTTATTCATTCTGGAGGAAGAGTTCTTACAAACTGTAAATGAGACAGCAGAAATCTTTTAAAAATATGTCAGTAAAAAAATAATATTAAAGAAATATGGTGTATATATGAATTTTGTATAAACCACATGGGAATGGTGCAACCTGATTGGCCCACTGTCTTGGGGTTGAAAACATTATCCTAAGTAAATAATGCTTGAATAAAAATAAGAGACATTTGCAGTCTGCAGGCTTGTAATGATCGATAAAACTATTGATTAATCTCTCGAATGGACCCATGACAGCTCGTATCAATAATAAAATCTTACTTATCAATAATTTCCGATAATTATTCCCGCTGATTTGGTAAGAATCTGTCTGATTTTATGGCATTTTTCACTTATTTTCTGCTCAGAACCGGCAATCACCTTGTATTTGTTATGGCGCCATTTTGCTTTAAACGAGATCTCGCGTGTGCCTGAAGAGGGGCGTAGCTGTGTGACGTCAATAAAGCGACACGCTTGTAAAATCTCTCAAATGTGTGTATTTTGTTTTTTTCTGTTTTTTTGTTGCTTCTGTACAACTTTTCTTAGCATAGTCCAGTTTTACCGCATCAAAGGCGCACCAAACGTGATGAGAAAATTCAGGAAAAAGCATGGCGTAAATAATTTATCGTAACTCTGATTTTATTTGGCCTGTCAACACCATTTAAAACTGGTATATAGTTTGGTAAAGTGATTTGGACGTGTCGGCGCGTCCAGTGACTCTAGAAGATTAGATTTTTGTGTTATATTGCTTGATTATTGCTTGTACTTGCCTAGTATATACTAA
Organism: Neosilurus hyrtlii; assembly: GCA_028564935.1. Lineage (NCBI taxonomy): Eukaryota > Metazoa > Chordata > Actinopteri > Siluriformes > Plotosidae > Neosilurus > Neosilurus hyrtlii. Next base: position 10,189,700 of record JAOUQZ010000047.1, read on the forward strand.
AACAATTATGTGCCTCGACATCTATGATTTCAGCGCATAATTGGGAATTAAACTAATTTACAATATGCAATATGTAAGATACTCTGGAACGTATTAAATCCTTATATTTATTTAGTTCAGACTTTGTCCTATTTTTTAGAAAATACCAAATATAAAAACAAAAAATTTGACCTTCAGCATAAAATGCAATGTTCAACTCATATCCTTATGAAACTGTGCATATTTTATCCGAGATTGCAGTTTTGTTTTAATCGAAGGTTTATCACCATCAATGCTTTGTTTATTTCGGTTCACTGCTTTTTTCATTTAATGTGGGAAAAAGTTCAACTTCATAAAAATGGAGTGCAGTTTGTTATATGAAAGAGATTAATCTGTTACACTTTCACAAAAGTTTCTGTACCATTTAATGTTTTTTGTTGAAACATTCAAGTTCGGAAATCTGTAATGTTTTTGTACTGAATCAATAATGTAGAAGTCATAATACAAATCTATAAGAAAGGTTTGCACAATAAAACAAAGTAGGGTCAGTACTTCATGGATGGATGGATGGATGGATAGATAGATGGATGGACAGAGATGTATGGATAAATGGATGAGTGTATAGATAGACAGACAGATATGGCAGCCTTTAAAGGAGGTTTTCCCTAATAGGATTGAGCAGTACGGCGAGTAAGTGAGTGATAGACCGACAGGTAGACAGACGGATGGACAGAGAGTGAGATGGATGGGTTGTTAAGATAGAGGGTAAATGCATGGTTAAGGTCACTATGTAATATTCCTCACATGTGCCTCAGTATTCATGAGGAAAACCGAGAAGTGGTTCATCACCATCATCATCACGAGTGGTTTCTTTTCTATTTCAAAATTAGTGAAGGTTTAATGAGCAGAAATAGTGCTGATCAGATCAGACGTGATTCCCAGGTGTATGTTAGTTCAGTATAGTTCAGTGTGTACACCTCAATTTAACTTGAGTTATATTACTTTTAATCTAAGTTAACATTTTATTTACGTTAATGTGCTGGTAAACCTCAACCCTGGCAAACTCCAAGCTGAGTGTTATTTACCGAACACTGACAGTCTAGCAGCTCCGAGTGTCGCGCAGCTGACGATCATTTACATTTCTATCCCATGTGATTGAGAAGAACGCTGTTGTTTTATACAGATGGGTTCTTCCGGTAAATCAGAACAGGAGTGGAAATATGGGTTGGAAAGAGTGGAGGAAGGACGATGTTATACACGTAATGTAGCATTACAGCACCGTGGCAGCTGAGGCATCGCCCCTGGATGTGACTTCAAGCAAATAAATCAAGCCAAAATTTTTATTTGCGGTTCGCCTTAATCGCTCGCTCCTTTCTGCTTCGTCTTTCATCCAAGTTTATCCTGTTAAATCTACTTTGTATCTATTCACACGGAGAGACGGACGCCGCCGCGGCTTTTATATGCTAAACAAGAGCCTCATTGTTCCTGGACAGCTGCCGTTTTCCCGCCAGCAAACCCGGACGAGTTGTACGGCCCACTTCAGATTTCAGTCGCCTCCTCTGATCCACTGCCCAGACCTGTGTGTGTGTGTGTGTGTGTGTAACATTATAAAAGAGAAATGTAGTGTGTTCTCTGCTGTAGGTAAAACATTAACTTGTACAGTTTGCTTTCTACGCAGGCTACGTGATCAACTTGTGGTGCCTAATGTTCTGATTCCAGGTTTGTTTTGCTGTCTGTTCTGTCGGTATTCTTGCGTCTTCCAGATCATCAGCTTACCGTGTACACGAGTACAACATAAACCAAACATTCTGTGTGTGTGTGTGTGTGTGTGTGTGTAGTGCAGCAGAGGGTGGGATTGAGAATGTATCGTTCCAGCAGTGAGGTCTGTCACTGAACTGTGAAGCAGATAACATTTTAATGTGTAAGGAAAAAGGAGTTTCATCTGTCCCGCATTCTAATTCGGATTAATCTCTTGGGTTTTTTTCCCTGTGAAATTTTGATTTACTTATTGTTCTTTGTAGTTATGTCATCTGGTTTATATTAAACACAAAAGTACCTCAGGAAATCTTGTCTCTCTGTCTGTCTCTTTATCTCTCTAAGTCTGTGTGTCTTTCTTTTGCTCTCTCTAGCTATCTCTTTCTGTCTGGCTCTTTCTCTAAATCTATCTCTCTTTCTCTCTCTCTGGCAGTCTCTCTGTCGGTCTGTGTCCTTTATCATATCTTTCTGTTTTTCTTTATTTTTGTCTGTCTCTCTCTCTCTGTGCTTCTGCCTGTATCTGTCTGTCTCTCTCAAATCTCTCTCTGCCTCTTTCTTTCTTTTTTCTGTCTGTTTCTTTGTTTCTCACTGTCTGTCTTTCTCTTGCTTTCTTTTTTCTCTCACTCACTCTGGCTGTCTGTCTGTGTGTCTGTTTCTTTCTGTCTTGCTCTCAGATCTTTGTCTCTTTCTCTGTTTTTCTCTCTATCGGCTCTTTCCTTCAGTGTGCGTGTGAGTCTGTCTCTCTCTTTCTCCCCAGTCTCTTTCTTTCTGTATGTGTATCTCTCTCTGTCTCTCCTCCCCGTCTCTTCCTCTCTCTCTCTCTCTCAGATTCAGTGTAGCGATGTCTCGTTTGGGAACAAGTCGACTCATCTAAGTGGGTTCGCATTACCGTTAAGTTTGTTTTTTTCTCTTTCTGTCATTTACGGTAAAATCACAAGGGAAATGAGTTTGAACCTCATCACTCTTCTTCAGAGAGCTGGTTTGTGATGCAGCTGAACATCATCTCGGCAGAGTGATTTACAACATTGAGAAAAGAGGAACACTAAATGGTTTCTGCGTAGGCCAATTTAAAAACGGGATGTTACTGACAAAGGCTGATAATGATCTGTGTGAAATGTAACAGAGAAACAGAAGTGATGCTTAGCAAATCAGTCAGTCAGTGACTTTGAGTCAAATTAATGTGAATCCTGAGTGAATCTCTGCATGAAATGAATCAGTTGGCATGGTTCAAAAATCATTGTTCCTTTTTTTGCCCCCTACCTTCTTGGATCCAGCTGTGCACATGCTGGCTCGGATTAGGATTTTATCACATGATGACTCCTATGCAGTGTTTAACTTATTTGGCTCTGAATTGACTCGATTTAAGAAAGTGGACCAAATCAGAGTTTTTAAAATTGTATTTATTTATGTCTTTTTTGTAGTGGTAGTAGATACAAGCTGCTAAACAGATAACACGCGGTGTAAAATGAGATGTGTTTTACACACATTGTTTATTTATTATCCAAATGAATCACTTTGACCCTGATTTGCAACCCATTGATGTGAAAGCACATTCTGTACAAAAAGAAATGTGGAGATGTGAAATGAGCCTGAAACTAACAGTGTGTGTGTGAATGGCTTATAGGGAGTGGTGTAAAATGAAACACACACTCTCACATACAGTATGTGCTTTAGTACTGATGGTAAAAGACAGAATTCACCCTTCAGGCAGCCTCCTACAAATTCCTTTACCCTTTTAACACTTAGTAATTATAATAATCATCATAACTCTCATGTTCAGTTCAAATGTACAGACATACAAGAGCACTTGGAGCATGCAAACCTCTGCCAAGCCCAGTAATCTTCCATATAAACCAAAATGTCCTAAAAATCTTATTTAGCAGTGCTGAATATGAGACAGTGAAGCTGAAAGTCTCTCTCACTCACTCTCTCACACACACTCCCACTCATACACTGTTTTTGTCTCTCCCGCTGCTTGCGGTCCCTTCCATTCTCACACCCCGAGGTAGTGACTCTAGAGCGTGTGGAGGAACTTCCTGTGCCTTTGAAGGAGCGAACAGCAGCATCATGACCCTTTCTGTACATATTTTATCAGGATTTAACGATTGTCTAGATTGAGTGTCATGATGTGACTGGACGGTAATACACGGCTTTAGTCAGTTAGCATCAGTAAGCACACACCATTGTTATTTGTCTGTCAATTTCAGTCTTCGCACACTCGAGGAAATGACTCAAGACTCAACGAGGTGGAGCTCTGCGTCAGTGTGAGTCACACTGATGTGCATTTCCTGTGTATTTCTTTTTATTTTTAAGATCACTACGTGGAGTATATCAAGGGGAGGGGACAAATCTGTAGGCCGGGTGATCTAGAGAAGCAGGTTACATGTACAGGATATTTTTTTTCGCAAATTTGTCAATACAGATAAATCCCAGAGAACCATACAACCAGAGAAAGAAAATAGACCGCACTTCCTGTGCTGACAGTGAAATAAAAACATTTGTAAACTAATTCATAATGACTTTTGATGGCTTCGTTATATTTTCTGATGGATGTTGATGAAAATCAGGGTTCACCTTTGTCATTTTGCAACATTTAGTGACGTTAAGTGACAGTTGGCAGCCATTGTGGAAGTGTGTGCGAACGACAGTTGGTGGACATTAGCGAATATTAGTGGCAGTGTTTGTTTCAATTACCGTCTGTTAGCTACTCTTCTGCAACTGTTTGGGAACATTTGAAACCCTTTGCCAACTTCTAGTAAAATACCTGGATTCTTTTAAATCTTGGAACTGAACCACCCAGACTTATAAAAAGGTTGAGCAAACCCTCCTCAGGTATAGAAGATGGCCTTACAGAATATGGAAATGGATTTCTGTGAGAAGAGAAAGAGAAAAAAAAAAAGCAGAAATAGAATGACTGATGGACCCATCCTTATAAAAACAAAACAAAAAAGAGGTGAACAAACCCTTTCCAGCACTGTGTTCACTACTTGGTGAACCAAAAGGGACTTTAGCGACCCGTATTGCAAACGTTTGTAACTGTTTATGGAAAAATAAATTCAAGAAAAACTTTTAGCGAACTGTTTAGCAACTTTTTGTAAACCCTGTCGAAACTCAAAATTTGCTACATTTGCCAGCGTTTGCCATTCTGGGAGATACTAGCTTCAGGAGTGCTCTTTCCTTGATACAAAAAAAACCAAACAAACAAAAAAAAAATAAAGTCAAACAAAGTAGCTGTTCAGGGTGTCCCCCACCTTCTCCCAGTGTCAACTGTGATGGGCTTCAGCCTCCCTGCGACCTTAATAGGATTAAGTGGTCTGGCAAATGAGGTGTGAGTGAGACAGTAAAGTTATGCAAAGTGCTAAAACATACGTGTTTTAGAAGGAACAAAGTTATTAGGAATGTGAATCCAACAACAACCCATGATTCAATTCGATTCCGAATTTTGGGGTGATGAATCGATTCTCGATTCAAACCGATGTTTGATTCATAACCATTTCAAACAAAGGGAGCCAATTTCACGAGTAACTACATTCTTCTATAAGCTAGGAACAACTCTTCTATAAGAAAGAAAGAAATGATATCACCAGACGGCTGGTTTTGTAGATGTACTGATCCGTTTTGCTGGTTGAGAGTTGGTTGGGAGTTTAGTGAAGTGATGGCGTGTGCATTGGTCAGGAGTTGGTCGTGCTGCTGCTCCGGTTCTTTTAGCTCCGGGTGATGGCGTAAGATGTGGGATCGGGGATGTGAAGTGTTCCCTAAATACTTGACTTATCTTGCACACCACGTATGTCATGTCAAGCTCCTTTTTACCCGGAAATTGTAAAATCCGAAGTGCAAGCATTTGCCGTGAGCAAAGACGGCGCTGGCTGTATTTGTTTTTACTCGTCCATGTCAAAGCTAGGCTAAAAGCTAGTTCTGGAGCCGCCACTCACTGGAACAATTCACGACAGAGGCCACGTCTGGACAAACGGTATGCGCTGTGAGTAAGGTTGGAAATGCTCGAAAAAACGTGTTCTTAAAAATCGATTCTTAAAATTTTGGATCGATTCAGAATGTTAATACATAAGAATCGCGACTTAGGTGTGAGTTTTTTTTTGTTTTTTTTCTGGCACCCCTAAAAGTTATGATTTAGGACGTATTTCTAAAAAAGGCTGTTATGTAATGTATCTACAGTCTTTGAAAAATTAGATTACAGAAAGCAGTCGACAGGAAACCAATGCTTATTGCACATTTTCTAAAGTTAAGCTTTCCTTCTGATTCGGATTACCTCAAAGTGTTTACACACACCTCCGTAAACTCTCACTGGAGGGATTTTCGTTATTATGCTGCACCTGTTGCTTGGCTGGATGAAGACTGAGTTGGGTATTAGTGTAGTTTTGTAAACTGAACCTTAACTACACTTACAAGTACAGTGATTAACACTACCTGAAGGGTTCTTTTAATCTGCAAACAATTCTCACACACTCGTACAGTTATACACAAGAAATACTAATAACACTAATACGCTAACTAGCCTTCCAAATCAGATTATAGGCTAATGTTTGCTTTTGTGATTAAACATTCGCCTCATAGCAAAAAGGTCCTGAGCTCAGCAAGGGCATTTCTCTGTGGAGTTTGTATGTTCTCCCCGGGTTTGAATGGGTATTTCTTTTGGGTATTCCTGTTTCCTCCCACAGTCTAAAAACATGAACATTAGGTTAATTGGCTGTTCCAAATTACCTGAAAGTGTAAGGAAGATTTGTGTTGTGTGTGTTTGCCCTGCGATGGGCCAGAAAGCATTTCAGGGTGTACCCCGCCTTCACCCAGTGTCGGCTGAGATAGGCTCCAGCTTCCCCACAACCCTTAGGATTAGGCAGTTCAGCCAATGAGTATGTAGTTTAACATGGCCAAGAATTATTTAATAATGAGCTGCAGGGCTCACAGAATTTCTTTTCTTTTTTTTCTCTTTTTTTTTTCCAGTTTTCAGCTTTGGAAGTTTGAAAACAATTAAATTATCCCGAATTAATGTAGAAAGTTAGGACTAGTCAAGAAATCAGTGAAAAATATTTATTTTTCCAAACAGACCCACCTCCTCACTCTGCACGCACATGCCCACACCCACCCACGCTCGTGCACACACACACACACACACACACACACACACACACACACACATACACATTTATGTAGCTTTTGAGATGAAGAGTAGCTACTAATAGAAGTTTATCAGTGTTAAGCTGCGTTCACTCAGGGAGCGACCAGGCAAAGTCAATGAATGAGTGTTGAGGCAAATTTCAGTTTCAGAGTGGGCAGCTGCGGAGTTTAAGTAAGCTGAATGCGAGTTTACACAATGCGATTCGATCGATTACCAATCACAGCCTAACGATACCAGTGATTGGCAAATGTTGCCAAACATGAAGTTTGCTAACTCAACGAGCACAAGCGTAATTATCCACCCACATCAACATGGAAGAGACGCTTATTGCTGTGTCTATATATATATATATCCAGTGCTTTATGACGGCACCCAGAAATTGCCATTGTTAGGCCCTTGAGCAAGGCCCTGCTCAAAGTTTCACATGTGAGGGAGTTACCTAGGCAACAAGAGCTGAGCGGTAAAGTGAGGCAGTGTCTCGTGTTGCTCAGCGGCGAAGCGATTTGCTCGTCGCTTTCTGTGTGAGTGCAGTTTAAAGGTGATGTACGCTTGCATGGTATCATAGCTGCCATACACATAATCTGGATTTCCAAGACTGCATTGTAGGAATGCTATTTTGGAGGCATCTGCTTAAAATGGAGTGTGTTTGGGCTTGTTTCTTGAAATTGTTTACTTTTTAGGTACTACTTGTAGCTGAAATCCCTGAATTTTGGGATGTGATCTAAGCCTGTGTAGCTCCTTTCCAGCATGTACATGAATCCAGAATCATTAAACATGACTGAGACAGCACAGTTTTTTTTTCTTCTACATCCACAAATCATGTTTGTTTCTGTCACACATGTTTTTCCTTCCTTAGGAATCTTTTGACTTGCATCTGTAAGGTTTTTTTGTGGTGGTGTTGTTTTTTTGGGTTTCTGTTGTCCTGAAAATAATTGAGTCGCCGAACTGAGCTGAGCTTTCCATAACAGGAAATGACCAGATCTGTAGAGAGTGAAGACGTTTCTGGTTTTTAGGAGAACAAAAGAAGAGAGGAGAGAGCCTCACTCTCTGGCACATCTGCTGCTTTTAAATGCCGCGTAAACAGATGGCTTCATCGGCATGGTTTTTGTTCAGAAGTCACACAAGAAATTCGTCCTTCTAGGCACGACTCGAGAGGTTAAAAGGTCACCACGGTTTTATTGCACACCAGCAGTTTGCTCAGGCGTGTGATGGATTCTTTAAAAATCTCTCTCTTTTCATTTCTTCTTCATTCCTTTTTTTCCCTCGAAGGGAAGTTTTAATCAAGAGAAATGTCAGTCTAGCTGTTAACGTTGGCTGGAATTAAAGCCTATAATGATACAGGGAGTCAAAAATAGTAAATTGTTAGCAAGAAAACATTTCACATTCACGATATACATTCACTTTGACACAAGCTATTTCTTTCCACCTGCTTTAATTTGATTTTTAAATTTGCACCTTTAAAAAAAAAAAAAAAAAAAGCTCAAGAAATGCAAAAAGCAGCTGCATATCTCTCCGGTGTTTCATTATACCTAGCTCGAATGCAAAAGTTGGTGCACGGATAAACAGGAGATGCAAAAATGGCTGAAATGCATACAAAACCGCCTGCTTCAGACGACATGGTGTTTAGAGAGAGGAAAGAAAGCCACAGCCTTTGATGGGAGTTACTGTGGTATTGTAGTCTACACAACGTTTTTTGCTGTACTCACTAAATCCTTTGTGCCATTTTCCCACACTATTTTAAGCCTCTACTTTACTATTTTCCCCCCTATTTTCTTCCCAATTTGGTCTTGCCCAATTCCCACCCTCTAACCAGATCTCCCCGGTCACATGACCTCTGCTAACCATGAAGGGTCAGGGCTGACACAGCCTTGTTTTGAATCACAGATGGCTATGCTATCCACCCTTTTCCTCAAGCTCAAGGAATACATAGACACTTATGATTGGATGGTTTCTTTGTGATTGACAGGGGAGACACAGGGGTATGCTCCTCCCATCCCGACAGTTCAGCTTTTTTGGAGTCTTGACTACAAATGACTGGCGTTTAGTATGTGACTTGTTGCCCCACTCGTTTGATGGAAATCTGATCAAAATATGTGCTTTTTTTCTACAGATTTTAACTGGTTGATGCTATTTAGTACTTCTATCATTTTCTTTGTTACCTTAAGCTATTGTTTATGCATTCATTGTCACCCTGTAAATATTTTTGCTTGTTATCAAGTGATGATTGATCTGGGTATTAAAGTAGTTATGCTACTGGGATTATAGAGTCACTTACAGCAGGTTAAAGGAATACTCTCAGTAGTGCTTATACAGAAAATTATGCTTACAGCATTTGGTAGACGCATTTATCCAGAGCAGCTTATTGTTTTTATTATTTTTAATTTCTTTTTTTCATGCCTTGCACAACACCCAACAGTGGAAGCTTGGTAGTACTGGGGCCTGAACCCCCAACAAACCAGAGCCTTAACCACCAAGCCACCACTATATATTCTGACCAGTCAGACAGTACTGCCAAGGTGCAAAACTACTTGCATGTTTGTCAACCTCTCACCAAATCACATTGCTAGGTCAAAAAACACAGTTGTGCACTGTAATATTTTTTTATTGTTGGACCACCTTTAGCCTTGATTCCAGCATGTAATCACCATGGCATTGTTACAACAAACTTAAGCAACATCACAACATTTATTACCAACCAGAGCTGGGTTAATTTTTCACTGAGATCTGGGGCCTCATGTACAAAGGGTGTGTACGCACAAAAAAGTTGCGTACGCACTTTCCCACGGCAAAGTTCAGATGTATCAAGAGTGAAATGTCCGTGGAAATGTGCGGTGCCTCACGCCAACTTCATGGCTGGCGTACGCATGTTTCTGGAGCTGTTGGTGCTTTGGCGACACTTGATGTGAAGTTCACATAATGTGAACTTCAGAGTTGATTAAAGTGCATTTTGCACCCGCACAGGATGAATTTGTATCAACGGGAAGCATTTTCATTCCATCACTGTACAGATCACATGTAATGCGCAAATGCAACGAACTAACATTGTGGTGAGGTTTCCTGGTTCAACGCACGATTTATACACCCATGAGTAACAGCATGGTTGGGAACTACAAACTGGCACTGTGCGCAATGGTGATTTCCACTGATATTTGTGAGGATGCCTACGAGCAGGCGGTCATTTATGCTACCGATTGCACAGCACAGCGTGGGGAGGACACGGCCAGTTGGGCGGGCAGCAGGAATCCCCCGTTTCTGTGACCCAGAGCCGCCGCAGATGATGGAGGGTTTTAAAATAATAAATTGTACTTAAACATAAGTCAAAGTCTTGGATACCCTCTTCCTTGTACTGCCATGTTTAAATTTGCCAAGCCAAATAACATGCACACATTTCTGCATGAACCTCTATCTTACAGGGCTGTGAGCTTTGGGGTGATCGGAGTCCCCCACATGCGCTCCCACTACCCCTGAAAGAGCAGCATCACCTCTGACTGCGGCGACTCTCTGCTCAAACTCCTCCTGAGGTCCTCCTCTCCTCTCCCCCCCGCCGGATTGGGTCAGACTTTGGCGGTGGGCAGCCTGTCCTCTGCTTAACGGCCACCTTTAAGTCTGACCACTTCTTTTATAGCTCCGTGTGTGTTTGCCTTTCTGACTCCACAGCATTGACTCCCTCACACACTCTGTCCCTCTCAGACCTCCAGCGTTTGTTGTTAATGCTGGAGGACAGCGTGCGAAACACTACATTTTTGCACGCCTCCTCATCTTTCTCATATTGTAAGGGTTTTCTGACCCTGCGAAGAGGGGAATCTCCGGTGCAGGGTTCATTTAAATATGATTTGCATATATAAATGGAGGCGTGGACAGGGAGGGGTCGGCTACTCCTACTCCTGCGCTCAATTCTATGTTGTTTCGGATGTTCAGAGGAAATGTGCTTGAATTCATGCGTACGCATAGATTCATACATGTGGATTTTTTTGTGCGTACGACGTTTTCTGGATTTAAGCGTATGCCATTTTTCACTAGGAATTCCATGCAAGTCTTTGTACATGAGGCCCCAGGAGTTGATAAAGAAAAAAAATTTAACCATGGCATAAAGTCTTCTCCAGCACATCACAGAGACTTTCAATAGGGTTAAGGTCAGCACTCTGTGGTACCATTTCATGTGTGAAAATGATTCCTCATGCTCGCTGAACCACTCTTTCATTATTTGAGCCTCAGTTTTATATCTGTGCCATCAGGGAAGATCAAATTCATTTGTGAGAACCTCCTCATTCAGTACATTCAAGTCATCCGCTGACTTAATTTTATTGCCACATGAATGTTGTTAAGCCTCGACCTGACCAACTGGAGCAACAATGCCATGGTGGTTACGCGTTGTAATCAAGGCTGAAGGCATTTCAACAAAATATTAGGGTGAAGGATTTTTTTTTGGCCATGCAGTGAGTGTAAATTGTCCATGGTTTGTAACTTATGAACATTAATGTTTGAACTGTAAGGCCATGTTATCTCAGATTAGTTTTACTTTCATGTTTAAACAGTAGCAACATCTTGATGAATGTGAACGGCTGAATCCAGCTGTGGATGTGCTCAGAACATCCTACCTCACATTTTTCACATGCCTCTCACTCGGCTTCCTGACTGACTTTAAAAGCCTGCTGGCCTTTTTAAGAAGCATACAATTTCCGGTGGAAATATTTTTTGACTGTATGTAGCTGGTAAGAATTGTGTTGTTGTTGTTTTTAAGTCAGATTATGGTTGCTGCATGAGCTTAAACGTGAAACATAAGAGACATTTCTAAAAGTTATAAGAGTTTGACCTTTATATGGTTGTGAACACAAAGTTAAACCAATTAAATAATTCATTTTCTAAACCACTTACTCCAATTACGGATGTGGGGAGGCTGGAGCCTATCTCAGCCAAAACTGGGTGAAGGCGGGGTACACCCTGAAAAGTTCGCCAAATTTATCGCAGGGCAACCTACACATGCATCTGTTCACACTCACACCTAGGGATGTCCTAGAACAGACAGTTAACCTAATGTGGTTGTTTTTGGACTGTGGGAGGAAGCCAAAGTACCTGGAGGAATTTATTATTATTTATGATTATTTATTTATTTTTGTAATATCACCCCAACCAAAAGGTTTCTGTAGTGTGGGTGATTCGCCGTAGTCTGTGCTGATTCACTGAGGTTTATCTCTTGGTTGGAACGTTGTGTTAGATGCAGATGAGGCATCATTTGTGTCCCACAGTGTCTTTCGCAAAAAAAATAAACTAATAATAAATAATAATCAGATGCGGTTTCTGTTTTCTTTCTTTGGTGCACAGTCCCCTTGCAACTGAAACACCCCCTCACTGAGCACACACTGCCCCAAAAAAGGCCTTTTTCAGTGTGACTACAAAGCTCTTCTCAGCTCAGATGTGTACCTTACGTAATGAAACAGCAGGACTAACTTTGATCAGTATGCGTGAGCTTGCCGCATTCATTATGTGCCTGCTTTGCTGTTTTGGACTTGAAAATCTTTTGATCGTCTTCCATAAGCTCCATCAGCAGGAAGCTGCTTGCAAGCTCGTGGCTCAGAAAACACTCATCACCTCACATTCTGCCTGAAACCCCACCTTGATCATCAGCTGTGTTTTTCTGTGGTTACCTGCGTGATCGTTGTTTACTGTGAGCAGCAGCCACTCGCACTGACAGAATCATTTAAAAATTGTGTAGGAATATTAATGAGCCTCTCACTTTATATTCATTTTATATTCTCATTTTTAAACATTATTAGTAGTACCAAGTACAAAACTTCATCTCTAAGTTCTACAGGCACAGACTTACTCACTCACTCATTTGCCGAACTGCTTAATTTTACCAGGGCTGCGGGGAGGCTGGAGCCTATCTTAGCCAACACTAGGAAAAAACGGGCTACACCCTGAACAGCTCACCAAACCATCATAGCGTAACACACACACGACTATTTGCACTCACAGTCACACCTAGGAGCAATTTGGAACAACCACTTAGACTAGTGATCTAGTCTTTAGACTGTGGGTGGAAACCAGTTTACCCGGAGGAAGCCAATGAAGGCACAGGGAGAACATGCAAACTCTACACAGAAACGCGCAGGCTGTAACCCAGGCCCTTCTTGCTGTGAGGCAGACATGCTGACCACTTCTTCTACCCGTGTTCTACAAAAAAATCAACAGAAACATAATTTCACTCTTATGTCTAATGTTTAATATTGTTTTTTTGTTTACTTCGCAGTAATATTTTTATGTATGATGTAGGTAAGATTTTTTTCTTTTTTTTAATATCTGGGATTTGCTTATAACTCAGCAACTGATTCAATAAAATAACCTACAGTAGAAGAGTTCTCAGAGAGTGCAAACCTTCACCAAGGACAATCTTTGATTCTTCTACGATACAGTGTGCCGTGGTGGCTCAGTGGTTAAGGCTCTGGGTTACTGATCTGGAGGTCAGAAGTTCAAGCCCCAATACCACCAATCTGCAACTGTTGGGCCCTTGAGTATGGCCCTTAACCGTCAACTGCTCAGTTGTAAATTTTTTCTTTGGCAGTCCATCATTTTCGATGACTGCGTTCTGACTTCATTTTTTCCATTAACGTTTGTGGGCAACATGGCCAGCATTGGATCGACATTATGTTCCACAGTGGTCGCATCTATATGCTGATTTCTTCCTAAAAACTCTCCTTTCAGCATGCCGTGCATTAATCTTAAGGCTGATGGTGTAGTGCCTCCACTGACAGCCTCTCTGTACTTTCAAATCCACTTTCAAGTGGTACAGAAGTGAAAATGATTTGACTGATGAGAAAGTTCCCTGTAGTGACTGCTAACTAGTCTGGTGATGTTATCCATTGACCAACACTGTGGTTCTTCCGTATGCCACCAAGGCAACTATGCCATTGATCCAAAGGGATTCATCTACCACAAATGCACTGTAAGATTCCCTGCTGCTCATGTCTCTTATTGGATGCAGTTTAAAGTCTTGGATAAGATGAATATAGTAAGTTAGAAAGTAGGTATTTGTAAGTGTAAGTCACTCTGAATAAGGGCATCTGCCAAATGCAAATATAAAATGTAAATCATCTGCAATTGCAACCACTTTATTTGTCTGGATGATTTCCAAAAGTTACTAATGTGAAGTTTTATGTCTGTGTACTCTTTACCCCTGAGGTATGACTCCTTGAAATTTGATGAATGTATAGAAATATGATTTTGTTGTGTGGCATTGAGACAAAATTTCTATAGAAATAAAAACTAAAACGACCTGATAATGAGACAAAGAATCAGCATTAGCTCTTCTGAACCTTATTTATCCTGGTTTACCCTGGGGGCACAATGTCCGTGATCCCTGCGATTCAAAAAAGTGTGGAGATCCATGATTTATGAGCACGCTTGGAGCACGATTGGGGTATACAAAGGAGGCAGGGTGCATCCAAGTTTCAAGATCACCTATGATGCATCAAGGTCTGTTACGCTCCGTTAAGTTCTGTTAAGCCCTACTGCCTTCCCACGTTTTATCACGATTGGTATCAAATCGTAATAATCGTGAAATTTTTGACACTCAAAAATTTTCCATGATCATCATGAATCCACCATGGTGCCCCCCCCACACCCCCCATATTACTATATGTGACGTTTGTAGTTCATGGCAACAAATATCTAAATTCAAATAGTTTTCAAATCGGTCATCATTGTTTGATCCTCCTGAAATTTTCTGGGTAAGCTTTTTTTTCATGATGTAGATTCAAAAATATTTTTTTGAGGAAAGGCTGAGACTAAGTGGTAGAAAGTTTTGTGAAAATCTATTTGACATGAAATGAAAGTTTTTTTGCATCTGTGCTATTAGAAGGCATTACAAGGTTTATTGTATTCTTTGTATTTATTTATTTAATTTTTTAAAAGATGAGAAATCCAGTGTATGTTGTTTATGAGGGTCTCTGTGCTTTCTGCTGGGTTTCATTAAAAGTTTCCAAGCTTCAGGAAGAATAAAAAACACCATGTGCAGGTTTTTGAATGAACACCATCATATTCTCTCTCACTTTCTCACTCTTGCTGTCTTGCGCTCTCTCCCTCTCACACTCTCTCTTGCACTCTCTTTCTCTCACTCTCTCTCGCTGTCTCGCGCTCTTTCTTGCAATCTCGTTCTCTCACTCTCTCTCGCTCTCTGTCTTGCTCTCTTGTTCTCTCGCTGTCTCCCCAGCTAACCTCATTTCCTCATAACTTGCACTTTTTCCTCGGATTTCACAGTCCAGCTATTCACATATTCACCTCATTATAGCTTTTTATTAAAACCGTATACCGTCTTTATTTCTGAAATTTTTCATTTCAACGGTCATGTTATTTAAAGATATAGTTGCTTATCATTTTTAAATTAGCTTTTTTTTCAAACTGGAACTTTGTGTGATCACCTGAGCGCTACTTTCCTTCATTTCTTTTCATTCTTTCTTCCTTTCTTGATTCATGATTAAAAATCTGTATCCTGTCCCATGTCCCTCCTTGCTCTGGAGTAGTTGTGGCTCATCTGGTGAGCAGGTGGAGCATCAAAGGAACAACTTAAACACAGAAAACTTGTAATCATGTGCTCACCAGCCGATTTAAAGCAGCGTACACACACACACACACACACACACACACACTTGTGATCTTGTGTAACTGAAAATGTGGACGGACACACACATGCTGTGTGTGAGTGCTCATAGTTTATTTATAGGCCTTCCAGGATTAAATGCTATTTTCTGGTGAGTGATGCTGTCAGACTGCTCTACTCTCTGAGCTCTGAGATCTGATTGGCTGTGATCTCCCCAACCCTTCGCACTACCTCTCCAATCTCTTTCTCTGTCTTGCTTTCTGTCTGTCTCTCTTGTTCTTTCTGTGTGTCTGTGTCTCTCTCTCTTTCTGTCATTCTGTTCCTTATCTATCTTGCATGCTCTCTCTCACTCTTTCTTTGCTACTTTTACATTAGATTTATGTCTTTAAAAGCATCACTGGACACAGGATGAAGCTTCCTTCAGGTCCCCTGGCTCGCGCTCTCTCTCTCTCTCTCTCGCGCTCTCTCTCTCTCTCTCTCTCTCTCTCTCTCTCTCTCTCTCTCTCTCTCTCTCT
>JAOUQZ010000047.1:10229196-10239487 GCA_028564935.1 Neosilurus hyrtlii
TATATATATATATATATATAAAATGTATGTGTGGGTAGGTATATAGGTACCTGTCTGCCCACTTACCTATCTACTAAAACCCACCTACCTACCTGCCTATTTACCTCCCTAACCCACCAACCTACCTACCAAGCCTACTTACCTACCCACCCAGATACCTACCTACCTACCTACCTACCAACACCTATCTACCTACCCACCTTCTCACCTAACTTTTAAATTCAAAACTGCTGTTTTACTGTAGGTTTGGAGACTTGAACGTGTGTGTGTGTGTGTGTTGCAGTTGTACATGTATCAGCTCTTCAGAAGTCTGGCCTACATCCATTCGTTTGGAATCTGCCATCGAGACATCAAACCCCAGAACCTGCTGCTGGACCCTGAGACGGCCGTGCTCAAACTCTGTGACTTTGGCAGGTCAGTGCTGGGACATGAATATAAAGAGCACCGTAGTACTTGTTTACAGCCCGGTGCAGTGTAACAAGACAGTTGAGCTCTTCTATGCTGTGTCTTAGTGACATTTTTCCCAGTCATGTTAGATCGGTCTCTGCAGTTTGGTTTAACGTCGCAGTGTGATGTGCATGCATAAATAAAACTCAAGCGCCAAGATTCATCAGGAAGAAATGAATTGGATGATTATAAGCACACCCCGAGATTCCAGAAGCCTTCGCGGGCTGTGAAGTGTGTGGGGCTGTTGGTTAATAATTAATAAAGTTAACCTTTCTGTGTGCACCTTTTCCCCACATGATGCAGTCATCAGAGTGAGACGAGTGCTGTTTGGAATTTGGATTCAGAAAACATGAAAGATTTATTAGCCGCTTGAACACTGAGCTCTGCTGTATGCACTGTCTCTCTGTGTGTTTTTCACTTTGCCTTTGTGTGTTTGTGTCTCTGTGTGTCTCACTATGTCTCTGTGTTTCTCTCACAGTCTTTTTCTCTGTCTCACCCTGCATCTTTGGCTCTTTCCCCGTGTCTGTCTGTGTCTCTATGCTTCTTTGTGTGTCTCACTCTCTGTGTTGTCCCTGTCTCTGTATGTCTTGTTCTGCATATCTCACTCTTACTCTGTCTTTGTGTGTCCTGCTTTGTGCATCTTGTTTAGTGTTTCTTTGTCTCTCTGCTTGTTTCTCTGTAAGTCTTTCTTTTTATGTGACTATTTCTCTCTGTCTCTTTCGGTGTTCCTTGCTCTGTCTCTGTACATCTCACCTTGTGTGTCTCATCCTGTGTCTCTGTGTTCCTGGTCTTCTATGTGCCCATGTGTTTCACTCAGTGCCTGTTTCTCCATATGTCTCTCTCTCTCTGTCTCTCCCTCTCTCTCTCTCTCTCTCTCTCTCTCTCTGTGTGTGTGTGTGTAAATTAAATTGCATAAATGTGGA
This sequence comes from Neosilurus hyrtlii, assembly GCA_028564935.1. Classification (NCBI taxonomy): domain Eukaryota; kingdom Metazoa; phylum Chordata; class Actinopteri; order Siluriformes; family Plotosidae; genus Neosilurus; species Neosilurus hyrtlii. The sequence continues at coordinate 10,230,567 of JAOUQZ010000047.1, forward strand.
AATGGAGAAATGGTTTGAAGATAATTAAAATATATAAATGATGCATTTTGTTTATTTCTGTGTGTGTTTGTGTGTTAGCTGTGAGATTTGGATTGTTCATTTGGTATTGGTTGTTCTCTTTGATGTTGGGTTCTCCTGTGTACAGTGCTAAGCAGTTGGTCCGCGGAGAACCAAACGTGTCCTACATCTGCTCAAGGTACTACAGAGCTCCTGAACTGATCTTTGGAGCCACTGACTACACCTCCAGCATAGGTACATAAACACTAAAGCTCACGGTAGCCACATTAAAGTTCAGCGAAAAGTGTCTGTGTGCACGTGCTAAAGCTTTGATCTCTTTGAAGCGGATGCACAGTTGATTTTATTACCCTTGATTCATGCTCCTGTCACTGACCTTTTGACCTTTTTTTTTGTACATAAGATGTGTGGTCAGCAGGCTGTGTACTGGCTGAGCTGTTGCTAGGGCAGCCCATTTTCCCCGGCGACAGCGGCGTTGATCAGCTGGTGGAAATCATCAAGGTACTGTGTGTGTGTGTGTGCGTGCGTGCGTGCGTGCGCATGCTTGTTTTAATTCACAGAATCTGATACCTGGCCTCCGTCTGTCTCACTCTCTTATTGTATTGCACTCTTCCTCCCTCCCTCCCTCTCTCTCCTCCCTCTCCTTGTCTTGCTTTCCCTGTCCCCCTTCCTCCCTTCCTCTCACTCTTGCTCAGGTTTTGGGCACACCCACCCGTGAGCAGATCCGAGAGATGAACCCCAATTACACAGAGTTTAAGTTTCCACAGATAAAGGCCCATCCATGGACTAAGGTGAGTCAGCAGGTACAGAAAGACTTCCGTTTCTCTTCTTTCAGCTCCATCACCACCTCCACCTTTTCCATGTCATCGTCCTGTAGTGCACACATACATCTCTCCATCCTGAATGATTCAGTACTCAGGTGTGCTTCATAAACTGCTTTTACACTGGCAGTGGGAACAAGTTGCCCTGGGAACAGCTAGCACCCAATTTGTGCACCTATGTGTTTACATGTTGTTTCTCAAATCATTGGCAAGCCAGAAGGTGAAGGGATAACACGCGAACATGCATGTGCAAATCATGTAATGTATCGTAAATATAAACATTAATGTGCAGCATAGTTTAATATTGAATGCATCATTAATGGCAATGAAGGGAGAGAATCACATTTTTCTTGGTGTTGACGGAAACCACTGGAGAAGAACCAATCTGATAATCCGGATGGATGCTACAGCACATGGGTAAACCCTCCCAGTTGACACTGATTGTGTTCAGACGGCAAGTTATGTCCAGAACAAGATGTTCTACAGCAACATGTAGCACCTTGAAAAGTAGAGCCAATTGGTATCAAGTTGTTCTGTTACAAATCATTTTTACACAAGGAGTAGCGCCGGGGGCATCTTGTTCCAGGTGTAAGTTATTCCCACTTATCCCAGGTGTAAGTGCCCATGTAAAAGCAGCCATTAACTTCACATCTTGCTTTCTACACACTGTGGAATTCATATACCATGATATTTATGCGCAGAAACCGTGTATCATACTTATACCGGTAAATACTCATAGGCTGTCCTTTCTGTCTACCCAAGTTCTTGTTGTTTAGAGCAGTGATAATCTGGCTAGTTGATTTGAATTAGTTTCACATTACATGAATTTAGGGCGGCACGGTGGCGTAGTGGTTAGCACGTGCACCTCACAGCAAGAAGGTTCTGGGTTTGAGACCTGGGCTCGGTTAGGGTGCTTCTGTGTGGAGTTTGCATTTGGTTCGGTGAGCTGTTCAGGGTGATGATGATGATGATAATAATAATAAGAAGAAGAAGAATAGTAATAAGTTGTTTAGGGCCATGTAGGGTTGAAAAATCTCTTAACTCTTCTCATTCTTGAGAAATAGAATGATGGAAAAATGACATAAATCAGCTAAGAACAGAGAACATGGCACTTATGTTCAATCAATAGTCAGGAAAATGTATAAATAACCAGTTTCAGTTATTTTTCAGTCAATTTTGCAAGTGCATCCATCCAGACTGGTTCTGCAGCGTTACAGCTTTGTCATCAGGCACAGTTTGTTTCTTCAGGCTCATTTTAGCAGCACACAACCAATATACACATCATGTTTGGTTTAATTGCTGTGACGCTGGGTTGAAATGCTTTCCTAGTGCTGTTGACCAACACAAAAGTTCACTAGTGGTCTATGCGACCTGGCCATCTCGGACACTAGTGCATTGGGAACTCTGTACATATGTTCTATATATACATAGCTTTACTGAAACATGCTAAAGCACTACACCTTAAATTCCTGCACTGATCAACAGGATACAGGGTTTAAGTGTCAACGCCATACTTTTGAGTCATAATTATCTTAATTACTTGGTTGTAGAATATAAGGGTGATGACTGCTGACATCAGCCTGTCTCTTTAGACCAGTGTTTCCTGCTCAGCTTGTCGTTAGAACACACCTGAATCCGGACATTACCTAGGTGAGAGCTGAATCGGCTGAATGAGCTTCTCATTAGTATTTGAGCTGCCTTCACCTTGATTATGGCACATAATCACCATGGCATTGCTTCAATAAATTTAAACAACATCACAATATTCATTTCCATTCAGAGTCGGGTTTATTTTACACTGATATCTTAAATTGATGACGGGGGAAAATTGAACCATGTCATAAAGTCTTCTCCAGCACATCGCAAAGACTTTCAGTAGGGATAAGGTCAGGACTCTGTGGTGCTAGTTCATGCAAGAAAATGATTCCTCATGCTCCCTGAACCACTCTTTCACTGTTTAAGCCCCAGTTGTATATCCGTGCCATTAGGGAAGAAAAAGTCCATTGATGTGATTATCTGTTCATTCAGAACATTCAGGTCATTAGCTGACTTCATTCTACTGACATTTAGTGTTGCTGAGCCTTGACCTGACCAACTGAAACAATCATGTCATCACGATTACATGCTGTAATCAAGGCTAAAGGTGGTCCAACAAAATAGTAGTGTGTGTGTGTGTATTCTCCTGCTGAAAGAGGGTCCTGCCATCAGGGAACTCCACTGTCTTAAAAAGGCATACTTGGTCTGCAACAATGTTTAGGTAGATAGTACATGTTAAAAGTAACATGCACATGAACTCTAGAACCCAATGTTTCCTAACAAAAAGAGAACATCACACTGCCTTCCACAGCCCAAAGGTGTACTATAATGGTGAGTCTCTGATATACTCCTGTATATGGGACCTAAATGGCTTTATTTCTACAACACCTGGAGCCCTGTTTATTTATTTATTTGTTTTTACTTCAGTTTACTGTGTACTTTAATAGTATTATTCAGACATTAATCATTAAAAACGATTTTATAATGAAAAACCCAGAGAGTGAGATCAGGGCTTAAAATGTTGAAAAAAATAATGATAGTAAAGGTTATAAGCTAATCTGTAAAATTAAAAGTGGTACAGGCTAGATGGTACATCGAAGACGAAATATCCCTATTTATCAATTTACTACTCACTTAACGGCTTAATCCTACTACGACGGTCGTGGGGAAGCAGAAGCCTATCTCGGCTGACACTGGGGGAAGGTGCGATACACCCTGAACAGCTCACCAGACCATCACAGAACCAATGCACACAACCATTCACACTCCCATCCACACCATAGGGGCAATTTGGAACAGCAAGTTAGCCTTATGTAGATGTACAATGTAAAGTCTTTGGACTGTGGGAGGAAACTGGAGTACCCAGAGGAAACCCACACACGCACATGGTGAACATGCAAACTCCACACAGAAATGCCCGAGCCTGAGGCTTGAACCCAGGACCTTCTTGCTGTGAGGTGAACCCTAACCACTACGCCGTCGTGCTGCCCTCCATTTCTCTTTTTGTATAATAAATCTTATTTTGACTGAGGAGATATGAGTGCTTTTGTTCATTTCCACTGCTGTTTCTATGTGTCTGTGAAACTCCTATAACAAACACACTTCATGTGAGTTATATCCATTCTCAGTCCAGTCTGATCGAGTGGTGTCGCTGTAGCATGTGGAGGTGAGAGAAATAGTGCCTCCTGGTGGTTGTATAACTGCATAATGAGCAGAAGATAAATATAATACACTTCAGACTGGAATATATTATAACAATATATTATTGCACATTCTCTCTGCTGTTATTTTCCTCTGTACAGTTCCCATATTACCACAAATGCCCCCATGTTACTATTTCTAGGTAACTCAACTCATTTGTAGATTTGGTTGTTGTTGGCTGGTCCAGAAAGCTCTAAGACGCTCAGTTTACTTACAAATAAATGAAATTTAGTTTTGCAATGTAAAGTTTTGACAGAATCACCTTACCACAGTGCATGTACATGTAGTAACCCACCTCCAGTGAAACATGAAGACTGACATGATGTCAATTCATTTTTATTTGTATAGAGCTTTTTACAGTTGACATTGTCACAAAGCAGCTTTACATAGTAAAATTAATTTAAGGAGGAATGTAAACATTTTTCTACAACCCCCTACACATCCCTAATGAGCAAGCCCGTGGCGACAGTGGCAAGGAAAAACTCCCTCAGTTGGCACAAGGAAGAAACCTTGAGAGGAACCAGGCTCAAAAGGGAAACCCATCCTCATTTGGGTGAAGCCATAAAATACAAACCATATAAGAGAAACTTCATTTCAGTCTAACATGTAGTCCGGTTGGTTATACCATAACTCTAAGTCTTAAATAATTGTAGCAATGACAGACAGAGTGGGTCACAGCATTGTTCTATTATAATCGACTTGTTTAGTGTCATGTTAAGTATTTTAGTCCTGGTTAATTATTATTCTCTGTGTTTATTGTCCTGGGGATTTATTATCTTGTTGTGGCTGGGTTCGAGACCTGGGCTTGGCCAGGACTTTTCTGTGTGGAGTTTGCCTGTTCTGCCCGAGCTTGTCTGGGTTTCCTCAGGGTTTGTGTGTGTGTGTTGGCCCTGAGAGGAACTGGTGATCTGTTCAGGTAGTCGGCTGAGCTAGGCTCCAGCCTTGCTACCCTAGAAGAATTAAGCGGTTCAGTGAATGAATGTATAAATATATTTGTTGCTCTTTTTAATTGTCTCGGTTGTTTTTTGTTTTTTTGTATTTGTTGTCCTCAGGGTTTATGCTCCTCACTGTTTATTACTGCATACTCTGTATATTTATTCCTCTGAATATTTATGGTGCTACTTGTTTATTCTCCTGAATATTAACCCTCCAACTTACTCAATGCTGAGTAATTATATTTTTGTGTGCATTTTTCTCACTGTCTGTCATGTGTATCATGGTATATATATATCATGGTCTTAAAGAGTCATTTCTTTAGGATATCGTAGTAATTCATTTATGTATTAATGACAATAAATCTTACCCATGTTGCCTTATTGCCTTCTCTCACGTGTGCTGATGTGTTTACAGGTGTTCCGGCCACGCACGCCTCCTGAAGCCATTGCTCTGTGCTCTCGTCTGCTGGAGTACACACCCACAGCTCGGCTCACGCCACTTGAGGCCTGCGCACACTCCTTCTTTGATGAGCTGAGAGATCCGAACATCAAACTGCCCAATGGGAGAGAGAAGCCATCACTGTTCAACTTCACCACTCAAGGTTTGTATCGGTTTTTAGCCTGATTCAAAAAGGCTGATCTTCAGACACCCTGTTCCAGCTTTATCTTTAACCTTCTGCACTAATAAGCTCTTTAAAGTTCCAAAACAGATTTCTTTTCTTTTACAGAATTATCTAGTAACCCAGCCTTGACCACCATCTTGATTCCTACTCATGCACGTAATCAAGCAGGTGGCTCCACCCCCACCAACGCCTCCAACACTACAGGTCAGTCTCCATCAACTTTCTGTTTGTTTTGGATTTCTCTCTAACAATAAGTTATTTTCTTCAAGGTTGACACTGGAGCGGGTAGGTGGTTGTTAACAAAATGCACCGCTTTATTACATTCATGCGCATTAACACACATGGCGGTCACTCTGCACTTTCTCGCTCCATAGTCCAAGTACACACCGGTTCCTTCACACGGCCCTATGGCCCAGACCCTCTCCCGGGCTGCAAAGCCCTCTCGTGCATAGCCCCTTTTCAGGGCACTGGAATCTCACTCATACCCACAGCTTTGCACTCATCTCATGGAAGAAAAGTCCATGCCGTGCTCCCTCTCTCCTTCTCTATCGTGCTTGCTGGAACAAACACATGTTAATTGGTACACACTTCAACAGTGGTTTTCAATTCTCAGACTGGTCTCGCCACAACTGCCAATCACAACCCTGCTCGGCCAAGCCAATCACAACCCTGCTTGGCCACGCTAATCACAACCCTGCTTGAACCACGTGCACGCTAGCCTTTAATAGCACACGACATTAGGACATAGCGGCTCTCAAGTAGGAAGTGGCAAATGAAAGATGACGTTATTCTATGAGCTGCTTACCTGGGTCATGCGAGTTCCGACTGGTTTTGTGCTGGTGGGTAAAATAATTTCCTTCAGAGCACCAGCTTCATGTTTTGTACATATATCAATTAGACCTTGCTCTTTTCACTGATCTAATTTGTTTTTTGGTACACCTTCTCAGTTTTTTGCAATAATCATTTAAATTACAGGCGCAATAAACTTTTTTCCATTTTTAAGGGACTTTATATTGAATCTGTAGATATAGAGGGCGAAAAGTGCTACCAAGGACAAACGCTCTTTCCAGGAAGCCATATTTACGTACATTTCTCCTTCTGTCTACGGAGACTATTATCAAAGTATGACGTGTGAAAATTTTAACCATTTTGTGTGAACAGTTCAAAAGTCTTTGTTAAATTTTATTTATTTATTTATTTTTATCCCTAATTTAGTCGTATCCAATTCCCACCCATCAAGTATTGCCTTCCCTATCACACGACCACAACCGACCAGGGAGGGGCGTAAGCAAACACACGCTCCCTCTGTGACATGCGATGCTACACTAAATATGGGGCAACACCCCCTTTGTGTAGGCTCAATATCTCCAAAACTAGCTGAGGTATTGGCCTAAAATTTTGCACAGTAGTTACACAGTAAGACATCAGAATTAAAAATTATGAGAAAAAAAAAATCTGAGATGGTCAGTCGGGAACTTTCACTGAAATCTGGTGATTTGGCACGGAATTACCATAGAGTCAGGTTTAACAAACAATGTAAACTGATTAAGGAAGAGGCCGTCCAATCAGGAGCATGAGTCTGACTTACTGCCATTACCAGCACACCTTAAGTAATTGTTAAATAAGGTAAATGAAATGTAGAGCCATTTAGTAGAATAGCAGCAACAAATATCCACATACCTCTTAAAACTGGTCTCTATTACATGCCAATTTTATTAGTACCTGTATGAAATTTCAAAGAACGAATGTGTTTTCATATCTTTCTTCTGCTTCTTGTTGTATGGGAATACGATCGCTAGAACATGCTTCCTCAGACATGTAAAGCAAAACGTTCTTTGAGAAAAGTTTGACCTTCTCTCCACCACATGATCTCACAGACATGCGTGATGGGCTAGGGTCTGCCTTTCTGTTAATGTTAAAATTCGCAACTTGATATTCCACCTTCAACATGGGGGAAAAACCCAAGAAATTAAGCTTTAACTTGGAAACTTTTAGTTCAGCAAGTGACAGCAAATCAACATGGCTACTTCCAGTATCAGCAGCTTGCAAAGTAGTATCTCATACCTGTAAATGAGTTTGTAACAGAAGTCAGGTTTGGGAAATGAAGAATCAGACAAGACAGGTTCACTCTGATCTGCTGTCATTGGTGTGCACTTGTACTTCGCAGTTTATTCGTTTATTTTATGCATGCATGTTTCTGTAAACTTACACATACAAATTTTTTTTTTAATATGTGGCTAACTATTTATATTCTGTAGCACACGTGCCTCTGTGAACATCAGCTGTCATACTTTAAATGATTTCCTGAACAGCAGAACCCTTATGCTGTCTCTTTTATTTTCCAGATGTCAACAGTGGAGAACGTGGCCAGACCACCAATGCAGCCTCTGCCTCTGCCTCAAACACCTCCACCTGAGAGTCCCCACCGTTTTCCCATGCAACCTGGCCCATTCGGATAAGGCCCCCCTGCTTGTTCCCCAGACCAGAGGGCGGGGTTTAAACCATCCAGTCACAACACATTATGAAACTGCAAGAGCCAAACCAACATTTCAGTGCTTTTAGCGCTGTAAAACTGAGTTCCATGACATGTACCGGTGATAGTGGAGAGAGGGAAAGAGAGAGGTGAGCAGTGACACGGGGGGAGAGACCAGCCTTGCACCATCAATCCTGTGGACAATCTTTTAATCAAAGCAATCCAGTAGCCGAATCCATCCTCTTCCATCTCTCTTTAGCGAGCCTACTGTTCAAATAGGCTGCTCTTGCTCTCTTCCTCTCTTTCTCTTCCTCTCTCCTTCTCTCCCTTTCTCTTTCACTCAGTCACCATCTTCCACAAACTGTCTGTCTTTCTTCATCCTCGTCCCCTTCACACCTCTTTCACCTGTAGTGCATGGCTTGAATTTGGTTGGGAGCACTCGGTATCGTGAAAACACACAGCAAATTGCTAAAAAGCAACATTTAATGTGTATCATACATATATATTCCTATATCTAGATTTAAAATGCACTCAGACTGCATAACAAGCAAACTGAGACAACAAGTGTGTGCATGATTCAGCAACAAAGCCAAAAGAAAACAAAAAGAAGTCTCGATGTGCTATGAAACGTTTAGTTAGACGTTTGTAATATTTACATACAATTATTTTATGTTAATTTTATTTTATATTGAACAAGGGGATTTTATGGGGGTGGGCGGGCAAGGGGTGGACATTTTTGATTGACACGAGAGACTTGTCTGTCTCATTTTCTGTTTTTGTATTTTATATATATATATATATATATATATATATATAT
>JAOUQZ010000047.1:10240377-10257934 GCA_028564935.1 Neosilurus hyrtlii
TGTGTGTGTGTGTGTATATATATATATATATATATATATATATATATATATATATATAGTGTGGTTTATGGTATGTATATGTACATATGCTGACCTGAGAACTGTTACCAAGCAAAAAAAATAATAATGATAAAAAAAATAATAAATATGATAACAGTCTTTAAAAAAAAATCTTATAAAATTGTGAAAAAAAAGGATAAGGAAAAAAAAATCAGGGCAAATCTGAGCTTTTTGTTGGAAACTAGATGAGACGCTTTCTCCAGCCATATAGTTGAATCTTCTTTGTACAGTAGGTGCCAGCTATATAACTGTAATGATATGTAGTAACTGTATAGTGTATTTAGAGTTTGGAGTGCCTTTGCTTCCATTCTGCCCTTTTTTCCTCCTTGAACCTCATCCTTTACTCTTTACTCACGCAGTACTGTAACTCTTTCTGTGATGCTCGGCGTGTGTGCTGTCGGTTGGTTGGAGTTAAAGCTCTTCTGGCCTACCTCTTTATTCACATTATCAACCCTGTCCATGACAACTGTTTCATTTGTAACTTGTTATTGAATGGCGATCTGGTTAGAAGGAGGGCGTAAGGCACCAGAGCTGGAATTTGAGCAGGATATAATTTTGCTTTTAAGGTTAGTGTCACAGCGGTGGGTAACATTTGTTAACCGATGCACAACATCGTTTCGCTAAGTGAATTTATAATGATGATTTCTTACATTGAACCTTTTATGATTTGTAGTGTCAGCTAGGTGATGTTAACATGCCTAGATGCTGCACTGCTTGGGCTTTAGCGGTACTAAGAGAAATGTAGATATAGGGATAACTGTCCAAATCATTAAATTGCACATGCATACATCCAGTAAAGTAGATATTTTGAATTGGTTTTTAATAACACTTATTTTTAATTAAATTAAGACATTCGCTATTAAACATGTGATATTTTATACAGCAGTTAGTTATGTTGTACTACTTTTACTGAAGTTCCAAGAGTGCTGATATTTTGTGTAACAGCATTGGAACATTTGAGGTTTGTATCACACCTCTTGTCACTATATAAAATTTCAAAGCAAGCTACAGTTCGTTACATTGAAACTGTTACTACATGTTATTATCACTCAGTCAATCTGTCAGCCATTCAATCTGGCTGTTGGCACAGCAACATGTAGTTGCATAATATTTAGGTTTAATCATGCAACTGTGTCGGATATCAGCACAGCTGGAGTTACATGTGATTACTTAAAGCTGGATCACAACCGTGGACCTTCATCGGGGTTTCATGGGCAGTATTTTTTCAAGATCAGATGACGACACGTATTAATGAAAGATCAGGGTTGTGTGTGTGTGTGTGTGTGTGTGTGTGTGTGTGTTGAGAATAGTTGAGTCTGTTCTCAACTTTGGGTCATAGTGTCATCCCTTCGGGCAATAACTCCTCAGCATACACACTTCTGCTTGGCCGACTGACAGCAGCACTTTAAGAACATCACGTAGCACCTACAATCCTCCATTCCTCCAGCTCCCTTCTGAGTAAAGCTGGCTTTGTAAATTCAGCATTCATAGACGTGTTACTTTCCACGAAAGCGTGTGACCACTTCTTGTGACTAAAGTTTAAATAAGAGTAAAGACAGGTTTAAAAAATGGGAAAGCCAAAAAATAATGATAATAAGGTTCATTATAGTCCTACATGACCTTTCATTACATTAGATCAACAAGGAAAAAATCTATCTTGGTTTCAAGTGAAAATAAAGAAAATACACAACCTGTATAACATTACTACTACTTGAATGCTTCTGTTTGTGACCGAATTACTTTTTTTAATATATATACACATAATTTTTCTGTGAAGGTATGCCTAAATGTCTTCTTTTCTTTGTAAATAATGTCCATTTTGGTCCTCGGTGTGACTCGGATTCAGAGAATAGTTACCTGGTACTGTAATTTGCATTAAATAAAGAGTAGGATAGATTGGAAATGTACACAGTCTCGTTCTTGTTTCTGTGTCCTTTAATGTGCAACATCATTAGAGCAGAGGTGCCAAGATGTGACCGAATTGGCTCCTTTGTACTTCATCTTGTTGGTACTGAATAAGGGTAAGTAGGGAATTTGGGACACAACGTTGTTGTACAGATGTGTTGTGATGAATGATGGGTGATAGTTTTTTTCTTTATTTTATGGATGATTATGAACAGCGCAGCTTAATAAAATCAGGTAGTAATGAATGATTATAGTAAACAAAATAAACACCTTGCTGTAATGCTTTGTGTCCTATGTAACGCTTATTGATGAGTTACATAACGGGTGTCACACATTGTCAACGAGGGCCACATCACTAAACTTCTAGGTCATTGAGGGCTGAGTAATCACTGAACATCTATTCTAAAAGTGCAACCATGAGATCTGCATGGCAAGATAATTTGTTTAGACACTTTTCCTCTATTCATTTTCCAATGCTCAGCATCACCTGCTAGCCTGCAATCTTTCTTGAGTCATGGATGACTAGCTGTTTATTTGAAATAGGTTGCTTCCACCTAGTGGAAGGATGATGTAAAGAATGTCCAATAGTCATATACATACTTTCGCGGGGCACCTAAAACGGGCCTTGTGTTTGACATCTGTGTTATAAGCTATATGTTTTCCATCCATTGTTGATCAAGTTGAACTCTGTGGATACTACTTTGGATGAGATGTTAGAGCTAGGAGTAATTAATAGAGCTTTCACTTTTTAAAAGTACATACATGAGGGTTCCCCAAAAGTTCTCTGCCTCACTCAAAAAAAAAAACAACTTACACATTGTTCTTGCATTGTTTTTTTTAACGTCCACCCGTAATGGTGTTTGGTGGAGGTATTGTAGTCACCAGTGATTTAGGGTCCCGTTAATTTAATAGTTTGAGCGCAGTTGCAGATGACACAGGTCTTCCCTGTAAGACACTCATCCAAATTTTCTACACAACCTTAAATCCTACAAAATGTAAAATAATAATAATTATTATAACAATACATGTTTTGCCCTGCGATGGCCTGGCGAGCTGTTCAGGTTGTACCCCACCCTTGCCCAGAGTCGGCTGAGATGGGCGCCAGCCTCCCTGTGACCCTAATTAGAAATAGGCGGTTCTGAAAATGAAAGAATGAATGATAATACTTATTTTTACACTGTTTATTTATACATCACGTGCTGTATAAAGATGTATTGTGTAGGGATTAACACAGTGCTCACATCCCTAACAATTAATGCAAACCTGTGCAGACTCTTTTTTTCTATAATGAATCTTACTGGTCTCCACAAAGCTTTTAGTGACTGTTACATACTTACATACATTTTCCAAATTTTTATTTATTTATTTAAAAAAGAAAGAAAATCACATAACCACTTTATTTCATAGTCACAGACATTAATGAACAACATCCAAAACATCCTATTCATTTCCTGAGTGAGAACATCAATACAAATATTTAAACAGAAAGCAGACCTGAGTCGTGACCGTGATCACTGACCGTTCATTGTTTTGTGAGTTTGTGTGTGTGCACGCATGTGTAAACAGTTTCTTTTAATAAACCTGTACATCTACATATAAAGCATTTCCTCACACAGTGAAAAGCAACATTCAGAAACATTTGGCTGTTCCTTCTGTTTTTTGTTGGCATCACATTTCCAGTTTTTACATTAATAAATTAAAAAGTCTGTTAAAGTTCCCTGCCATAATATCCTTTATATCAAATGTGGTCATCAGACTGCAGGTAGTGCTAAGATTCTGAGGTTATATTGGCATGTGAGCCACCAGAGAGTGCTGTAGCATTTTTTAAGCACTGTATAAAAACACCCTGCACTGGTGATCATGATTTACTCCAAAGTGTTTTTAGGCCCAAAAATCGAAAAGTGTAATTTTCTCCCTGACTGGTGCGCGTCTGGATGAAAGTCAACTTCACACGTTGATTGAATCACATTGCTAACACTGAACACCATTTAAGGACAATTCTTCCTGTTTGATTAGTTGTAATATTTTAGCCATATTTTATTCTGTGAAGTAGAAATGTCAATCACACGTTACAAATGAACTACAAAATAAAAGTTTCATATTGCGTTAAACCTTTTAACTTCCTGTAAAATAATAATAAAATATTACAACATATACATCTCATATAACATTTTATTTTATTTTTTTAGCCAAACTGTAATTTTAAATAGAGAGCTGTAAGGTTTGTAATATTCTCTTGAGACCCCACTGTCCTCATATGAGGACATCATATTTTCTTACACTACATTGTGTATATGTTCTTGTACGGTTCTTATATGAGGGCCACTGGGTGTTACTCTTTTGGCGAACTTCTTACTGTTTGAAGATGTTGATCAATTTTAATAGTTATCAGGTGGTAATAGAAGCAGTGCAGAGAAAAATGACAAGACACACAGCATTAGTGTTTGGGTCTTAGGAGGATTTACACAGTAACTGGCACGTGACTCTATATACACTATGCAGAATAACAATGTAAGGCAGTAAACCTCTTCAACATTTCATTTTCTTTTAGAAATAAAACCAATATTTTCACTTCAAGCACTTCACAAAGACAGAGCCGGACCCAAAGGAGCACAAGTTGTATATATACATTTTACACTTTTTAAAAAATATATACATTCATACAAAAAAACATTCCATATTAATAATTTCAATGACTGTTGGTGCCATTAGATGACAAATTAATTAGTGAGATTAAGCAAAGTGCACACAAATCCTGACCTTAAACCTGCCTCATCATCTCTTAGCATCTTAAAAAATGTCTTACGTGAAACTGACGAAAAGCTCACCAGACAGAAAAGTAGCTGCAGATGTGCTTTTTTCCTAATACTTGGTGACGTTTCCAATCACCTGTAAGGTAATGAGGATGCAGTCTTTATTATTAGGTATAGTGGTTAACATGTCTGACTCACAGCATGGTCCTGGTTTCACGGCTCAGGCTATGTGTGGAGTTTGCATGTTCTCCTGTGCTTGTGCGGGGTTTCCTCCATGTATGCCGGTTTCCTCCCACAGTCCAAATAAATGAACAGTAGGCTGATTGGCTGTTCCAAATTGCCCCTAGGTGTGAGTGTGAATGGTTGTGTATGCGTTGCCCTGTGATGGTCTGGTGAGCTGTTCAGAGTGTACCCTGCCTTCGCCCCACGTCGGTTGACACAGGCTTCAGTCTCCACTCGACCCTAAATAGTTTTTAATAGAATTAAGCAGTCTGGTAAATAAGTGAAAAAGTGGTCGTCTTCATTGCGTTCCTGAAACAATAGACTAATGACTGTTCCACTAGTTTATGAACACCTTTAAATCTGAACATAGATAAGGATACTCGGGGTAATAAACTGGTAAAGATAGTGGGATTGTGTAACACTTGATTTTCACAATTGGAAAAAACAAAATAAAAATATTGTGATACAAGTCACAGTCCCGTGCCTAGACTTCATGTCTTCAGGCCTTGCTTTCAAAATCCAGTGAGCTAGAGTTTGGTGTTTCTTTATCTGTCTGAAGAAATCCTGCAAGCTTTTAATAAGGATGAGTATAAATAAGCATGAATCTGACCAACAAACCAATCTACTATCTATCCTGATGCACAACCTACGAACGCTGTACAATAAAACACTGCTACTGGTGTGTGTGTGAGTGATTAATATTGATTCTGGTGAGCCTATAATATATTTTATAATCATATTTATTTCAAACAGCTTTTCTTAGATGTATTTAAACATTTGGTGAAAATTTTAGTATTAGCCACAACTTCAGAGCTACTCTGTGGCCATGTTATCTGGTCACTTGGTAGCTTTACAATTACACACTACTGGGGTAGATTTGTGTGTGTCTTGTTTTTTTTAGACTGCATCTCACAGACTAATGATGTCTTAGTTTTGGCAGGGCCAAAAACACACACTCACACCTTAGGACAATTAGTCTAACATGCATGTCTTTGGACTGTAGAGGAAAACCTGAGTACCTGGAGGAAACATGGGGAGAACATGCAAACTCCACGCAAAAACGCCCTTGCTCAGCCCAGGACTCAAAAGCCAGGACCTTGTGCTGAGGCAGATGTGCTAACCACTATGCTACCGTTCCCACATTTTGTCAGTGCAAATATTATCCCAGTTCACACCCAGTACAATATGCTCCATTATCTGGCTTGGGTGTCCTCATCAACACTCAGCACTTGGGGCAAGTCCCCACTTTATAATCTTACCCAGTTTTGTGTGACCAAGAACTTCATGACAATGTTTATTTCATTTGCAAGTGATTGGTCCAGATCATGGTGGGTATCTTCCCACCAGTTTCCAAGCCCTGCAGAATCCAGGCTCTCAGCAGTCATGAAGCTTCTGCATGAATTCAGCCTTCACTTCACTTTCTGACTGCTGTAGAGTGAGTGCCTCAGGTCATTTTTCTTGCTTGTATTTCTGGGTTTTGGCATGTGTAAAAATATCTAATTCCATCTGCTTTTAAAAGCCGGTTAGCTCACATGATAATCATACAAGGCCAAAAATACACACATCATTTTAAAACTTGGCAGTGAACTGCAGCGAGATGGAACACAAGCAATGTGACACCACCTTCCTGGTGGAGTCGTAAATTAACAAAACCTGATTTGACATATTGCATCTAGTCTATTTTCCACACCCATACAACACAGACACAGTTTATCAACCATCATGGGTTAGCATACATGGATCAGCCATAACATTAAAAACATTATGAGCACAGAGGGGGAAAGTGAATAACATTGATTATCTCATTACAGTGGCACCTGCTAAGGACTGGGATGTATGAAGTGAAAAGTCGATGTGTTGATTGAAAAATGAGCAAAGATCTGAGTAACGATCTTTACGACTGGGTCTCATCATCCCCCAATTTAGTAGATCTTTTGGGGTGTTCCTGGCATGCATTGGTTATGCAGTTATCTACCAAAGGTGGTCCAAGGAAGGAAAACCAATTATCTGGTAAGAGTGTCATGTGCGCCCAAGGCTTATGTGTGTGGGGAGTGAGGGCTAGTACACCTGGTCTGATCCCACAGATGAGGTACTGTAGAATATAGTGCTGAAACTGCTAATGCTGTTAAGGGCTGGTCACACTAGAGGTGTGATCGAAAAGAATGAGTGAATGGATGAAAAAAAAAGAACAAAAAGCGAACAAAACGTGACTGACTAGAAGATTAGGTTTTTTTGGCACACATGCGCGAGCCAATTGCAAATCAGTCACAAATTGTGGTGCGACTCTATATTTCTATACTACGATATACGTATTTAAGCCACAAAATATTTGCTTGCATTTGCCGTCGCAAAACATTTTGACAAGAATTTCAAAGTTCGAAAAAAAAAATGTAATAAAATTGTGTCAGTCGTTTCTCTATCGCACCTCTAGCACGATCACCCCCTAAAGCCCTGATATAAAGGAGTCAGAACTGGAGATACAGAAATGAGTTTTTTTCTGCATAGCATGATCTGATGCGACTTTTTATAATATTTCATTTGATACAAATGAAGCTTTTAGGTTTGTCAAATATTTCCCTGTAATTCTGCCATGTACTGACATGATTAAGTAGCTAGTGGACATTGGTCACATGGGTTATGGTCCATTCCGAGTTCCTGGACTAAGGTCTTAAGTAAAAGGCACTCACTGGCATTCCTTTCTCTTTCATCAGAGGGTACCTTTTATAATGAACAGACCTAAGTATTGTTTGAGTCGGCTCAATATGGAATACAATGCATGCAGTAAACCGTCCATCTCTACCAAAGACATCCATAGAAACAGTGCAGATTAAGCCTGCGATGGTCAACCGTGAGAGTTTAGATGATCTTGGTGATGTTTGTTCTGACGAGTCACCTCTGGTATGAAGGTCAGCATTATCTGCTCACAATCTCAAGTACAAGAGGAGACATTTCTGGCTGGATGTTGTGAATCTGCAGCACCTGTTTAGTATGTTCCTCGTTCATAGTCCTCATTTCAGTCAGGCAAGCCATGATTTTTGGAAAGAGCAATCTGGCAGAGGGAGAAAGGGTAAACAGTTGATTATAGCAGCTTTACATTTCTGGCTGGTTTAATCCATCCCTCCCTCTCTCCCTGCCTCCCTCCCTCATTTGCCAAACTGCTTAGTCCTATTGGGGTCACGGGTAGGCTGGAGCCTATCTTAGCCAGCACTGGGCAAAGGCAGTTTACATCCCGAACAGCTCACCAGACCATTGCAGAGCCCACATACACACAACCATTCACACTCACACCGAGGCGCAATCTGGAACAGCCAGTTAGTCTAATGTGCATGTCTTTGGACTGTGGGAGGAAACTAAAGTACCCAGAGGTAGCACAGGGAGAACATGCAAACTCCACACAGAAACTCCCAGAGCCTGGGACTCAAACCCAGTACATTCTTTCTGTGAGGTGCGGGTGTAAATCACTACGCCTCTGTGCCGCCTATTTTATTTTCCAAGACAAGAAATTGTGTAAAATTTACCAAATGTGAGACATTATCCATGTCAGCCTTTGCTCATTTTACAACATCCTTTCATTCATCAATGAAATTTGCTTGACTTTTGTGTAGATTCGGAATATGCATATTTACTATGCCAGTACACCATGATCTCTTACTGTTTCTCTGGGCCGCTCCGCTTCACATCGATGTAGGTCTTTAGAATGAGAGCGAATATCTCCTGAAGCTTATCAACCTCTTTGTGCTGCATCACACCCGGCCGGTCTGAACACACAAAACAAACCGTGAACCCTTAAAGCCTGGGTCGCTCTGTGTTTGTGCATGTTCACAGCCCTAGCAACTGGTCTACTTTGAGTTTGTAGCAGAAATTGGCAGTAAAAGAACTTGAGGTATTTTAACCAGCAAGATATTCAGTGTATTAGCTTTCACATACATTTCTTTATTACCAGAGAAAGTAAAACAATCAAATAATGTTAAAATGGTTCAATGTTCACTATGCACTATAGAGCTTAGCTACTGACGTTACATTAAATATATATTTTTTTCTTTTTGGTTTATGAGTCTGTTTGTCAGTTTGCCTGTGAACAAAATCCTGACTACACCCGTGCACGAACTTTCAC
Organism: Neosilurus hyrtlii; assembly: GCA_028564935.1. Classification (NCBI taxonomy): domain Eukaryota; kingdom Metazoa; phylum Chordata; class Actinopteri; order Siluriformes; family Plotosidae; genus Neosilurus; species Neosilurus hyrtlii. Next base: position 10,249,432 of record JAOUQZ010000047.1, read on the forward strand.
TAAACTTGGTGGGGATCTAACGCCACCTGAGTCCGAGACAAAGGACAAGGTCAGAGCAAGGTCGAAATTTTTTGGAGACTAAACACTTATAACTTTTAAATAAGTACTGACAGACATGCCATTACTATGAAACACTAATAGGAAGCCATATATGGACAATGACCTTTAACCATGAGTGACGCTGAAAGGTGAAAAACATTTCGAACAATTATATCTTTGAAACTAGTGCGGATAGATATGCAGTTACTATTAATTAAATCCAGCATCCATATAGGGCTTATTTGCTACACTGTTTATTCATGCTGTGTGGCAAAGGAATTTAGTGAGTGCTTCCATTTGTATTTTGCATTTGGGTATGCACTGGGGAGAAGGATGCCTGGGAAATTATGAAGTTTTATTATATTAACTATTTTAACTTTTGTTTAAAACCAAATTTATATTAATTTCCCAGTTTGGTATTGTTTATAACTTAAAAATAATTTCTGTCAGTGTTTAAACCCATCTATAAACATTTTAATATAAGTGTACAGGTGTTGTGATTTAATCAGGATAATAATACTTGTAGCATAATGTGTGTAAATGTGTATAGTGTACCTGGTGAGAAGAGTGATATAGCCTGCATCAGGACATACTCTTCCTCATGTAGGTGCAGCTTGCGCAGTGTGTAATGGAACTTCATGAGAGGGTCCAACAGGTGGTGATGAAACCCAGCTGTTTGAGATATAGCAGGAAGAGAACAGTCAAACGTATGATGAGGGGGGAAAAACAGTGAGCAGATACACCAGAGAGTTGCACCTGAAACATGATGGACAAATGACAGTATGTCTATATGCGCCATCCCTTTTTTAAGAGATCAAAATAATACTTATATTAAATAATAATTTTTTTTTTACATTTCCCTGATATTTGTCACAATATCTATTCTGCTATGAAAATGAAAGAGAAAAAACATGACAGCACATGCACGCTGTAATCATACAGCCACTGAAGAGACTGGACACTTGCACGTTCTTTTACACACTTGTGGAAGAAGTGTAAAAACCTCACTTTCATTTCGCAAATGCAGATGAGATAGACATATCATTCATTGATGGCAACTGAAAATGCGAAGGCAGGGTACACCATGAACAGCTCACCAGACCCTCGCAGGGTCAACACACACACACACACACACAACCATTCACACTCACACAAACACACTTGCATCAAGGGGCAATCTGGAACACTCAATTAACCTAATGCATGTAATTAGACTATGGAAGGAAACCAAAGTACCCAAAAAAAACCCACGCAAGCACAGAGATAACATGCAAACTCCACACAGAAACATTCCTGACTGCTGAACTGCTTAATCCTACTAGGATTGTGGGAAGGCGGGTGCCCATCTCTGCCAACACTGGGCGGGGTATACACTGAACAACTTGCCAGACCATTGCAGGGCAACACACACACACACACACACACACACAAAACCAATCAGAATTTGGAACAGTCAATTAGCCTAATATGCATGTCTCTAGACTGTGGAAGGAAACCTGAGAACCAGGAGGAAACCCACACAAGCACTGAGAGAACATGCAAACTTCTCCCTTCTTGCTGTAAAGTGAACGTGCTAACCATTACACTCAGAAAAAGTCATCCTTTCTTATTTTGTACAACACTTTTCTAAAGTAAGAAGTAAATATATTCGGTGTACTGATCAACTTTGATTTGTAGATTGGAAAAACAAAACAAGATTAATGGAGTCTGTGCCTGTTCAGATTCATATCAGCCATGTTTCTCTTCACAACTAATCTGATCATAACTTGCCATAGTGTGGACCATGCATTACTGTGGAATCACATTTACACCTATGAGTAACCTTTATTAAGAGCTTGGGTGACTTGCACATGAGATCCTGTCAATCTCAGCGAGGGGTGCTGACTGTGTCACATCTATGTGACAAGATTTGTGCCTTTCTGTTCTTCCTCGTTACTTTGTAATACACCCTGCTGGTTTTCTCCACATGGCTTATGCTTGTTAGCGTGCCCTTTCCTTCTCAGTCTTGTTAGTAAAAGCGAGTAGAATCTGCCATCCCTGTACTGAGGGGTTAATAATAACGAATGGCAAATGGGCCAACTGACTTGCAGTCATGGTTCATGGGGATATTAGACAGAAGAAAATCTGGTATTTATTAATAGCACAATGACTATTATCAACTATTAGTGGGGTAGGATATAAGATTCATTACATTAAGGGCCATTGATGGTTGAAGGAGGTGGAAAACATCAGCCCAACTGAGAATGTTTCACTTTTCAATAATTCATTCATTTTATTTACATCTAAAGCATTTGGCAGACGCTCTTATCCAGAGCGACTTACAATTATAATTATTTTTGTACAACTGAGCAAATTGAGTGTTAAGGGCCTTGCTCAAGGGCCCAACTGTGGTGATTGAACTGCTGACCTTCAGATCAGTGTCCCATTGCCTTAACCACTAAGCCACCACTACCCAACCTTACCCATTTTCTAAGCTGCTTGGCTGGTGTCCATCTCAGTATACCCTGAACAGCTTGCCAGGCCATTGCAGGGCCAACACTCATACAACCATTTACACTCACACCTAGGGTCAATTTGGAACCACCAATTAACCTACTGTGCATGTAGGTGTGAGGGAAGATTGACAGACAGAGTATTCAGTTCCCAATCGCACACTGATTCTTATTGTTTTTATTTAATGGTGAATTCACCATCATCACTGCTGCATTTATATCCACTTAATTCTATTTTTACTTAGTATTCCATGTCATTTCTCATTTTATTTCTGTTCTTATGTTTGAGCTGTCTTGTTTGTGTACAGCTGCTTTTTATGCTGTGAAACGCCCCGTAGGGACGAATAACGTTCTTAAAACTGAACACTTCATGTTGCTCTTCATGCTTGATTTCCATTATCTAATTATTATCCATTATCATTACCCTCCGCCCCCCCCAAAAAAAACAAAAACAAACAAACAAAAAAAAAACCCTTTAAATGTTTTTTAGACTGACTTCCAATTGTAAAGCACAAACATGCCCAGGAACCGCAAATGCTTTATGTACACTCTAAAACTGCATTTCAGATAAACAGATTTTATGTTTAAAAATGGAAAATAAAATAAAAAAAACAATAAATGAGTCAATTTCAAGTTTTCAAGTTGTTGGTACAAGCATGTACTCCAAGTTTTTTGTTTCCATTCCTGCCTTATGTCTAGCAAAATGCTGAGACTCACCGCGCTGGGCGTCATTCATGCAGTACTTCAGCGTGCCACATTCCCAAATCCCCTTCTTCTCATTAAACAGCATGTTGAAGCGCATTTGGACAATCTCAAATGCGGAACCTTTTAGCAATGCAATCTGATCCTCTATTATCAGAGCTCTGCAAATAAAACACACAAACGCACTTTCTCAATGCATCAGAGGTTTGGTTAACTAGACAGAAACCAAGTATATGTAGATAAAGATATTGATACCAGACAGAAGATAAAGAAGAAATACAATGTCCTTTCCAAAAATAACATCATCCGGATACAGGTGCCACAGCATTTGCTATGATGATACAGATATACACCAATCAGCCATAAAATTAAAACCACCTGCCTAATATTGCATATTGTGTCTCTCCTGGTGCCACCAAAACAGCTGTGATTTGTTGAGGCACGTTATCCTGCTGAAAGAGGCCACTGTAACTAAAAATACTTTGACAGACATACTCTTTAACCTTGCCACTGAGGGTGGGATTAAAAGTGACTGACCCCCCAGGAAGCTTTTGATGCTGCTGCCGTCAGCTCGGGATGGAGAATGTCTGCATGAAGAATCAAATCTGAAGTATCTACATTCAAAAATGAAAACAAAAAAACCTGTACAGACCAGTTCTGTCTCACATCTCGAAAGTATAACTTCTGATAGTCTCACGTGCCAATTGTTTGTACACGCACGCAGTGTGTAGATCGCTGGACATGTGCAGACATACATGATGTAGTTACAATAGCTGCCATGAGAGGGTGACGAAAGGATCAGCTAGGCGCAAAAAAATTTCCAGTTTTTAAATTCATTGTGCACACGGCAAGTCAAGACCACCGGAAATAAAAAAAATTCCCAATTTTTTTGGTAGAAATCAAGAATATTAACATCAGTGGATCCATGAAACAAGAAATATAAAAAAAGGCCTTACGAGTCTAATTGTACTAGGTTTTTCCCAGATCACGGAGTCTTTCATGACAGTAAACCAGTGTCGACTTGAAGTTTTGGTTCTGACGAATCCTCCCAGGTTCTCATCTCATTGCAGCCACACTCTATCTTTTTTTTCCCTTTTTGGTCCATGCCAGGCGTCTAGAGAATTAGCAAACCAGAAAACGGGGTGTTGGGCTTTATTCAGTCTCCAGGGACTTAGCACAGACCAAGAAAAATAGAGATTCATGAACTGAGATTGAATTCTCTATTTTTCTTAGTCTTTGCTAAGTGTCTGGACACTGAGTAAAGCACGGCACACTGTTTTACAGATCTTTAAAGGTCGAGTCTTATGTGGGATACGAGCATGCTTAAATATGTTGAATCTTATCTGCTAGTCATGTTGTAATCATTCAATCAAGAAAGTATGTAGATAACAAAGAAATAAATCCAGTTTTTTTGAGCGAGCAGCATTAGCTCTCCAAAACTCAACAAATAGATCACGGCGTGGACAGAGATGACAGGGAAGAGCAACTCGGAAACACTGCATGGTGAGCATCGTCGGTGATCAGATTTCAACCCCATATTGTATAATTATACACAAACCAACATATGTAAATATATCACCTAGCTATACTGTGTATGAATATACAGTGTATTTAAATCTACTCAAGCATCTTTAATTATTAGTATCTACATAAATATGGTGCAGTACAATGTATATTATATATATATATATATATATATATATATATATATATACATACATACATACATACATATATATATATATATATATTTTTTTTTTTTTTCCATTTACATCAAATACAGTATATTGTCCATTTATCATTTACCTGGCATCACAGTGGCATAGTTGTTAGCAGGCCGGGGCATTTCTGTGTGGTTTTGTATGTTATCCCCGTTGTTGTGTGGTCCTCCCACCTAGCAACAAAGACATGCTAATTAGACCAATTGGCTGTTCCAATTGCCCCTAGGTGTGAGTGTGAGTGTGAATGGTTGTGTGCTGGCCCTGCAATGGTCTGAATGCGGGGTACACTTTGAACAGCTTGGCAGGCCATCACAGTGCCAAAACACACACAACCATTCACTCTCACACCTAGGGGCAACTTAGAAGTGGCAATTAGCCTACTGTGCATGATTTTGGACTGTGGGAGAAAACCGGAGTAACCAGAGGAAACCCACCCAAGCACAGGAAGAACATGCAAACTCCACACAGAAATGCACGGGCCTGGGAATCCAACCCGGGCCTTCTTGCAGTGTGGTGGACGTGCCCACCATTGCGCCACCTTGCAGCTTTGGTAATATTTACCATTAAATGAAATTCGTTGAATGTCAGTAAGGACAATTGCTACGTGTAACATATAAGTAATAAAATTAATCATTTCCCTATCATGCCAAGATTTGCAGATTGCTGCCAATAATGACATTCTGGATATTAAAGTGATTTTTAATTGAACAAGCGTTCATAGTGACTTCCTGCTTTTTAAATGATTCATCCACAATGAAAAGAGCAGGTCACAGGATTAGACCAAAGATGTGCAAAGAACACATTTGCACATATTAAACCTTTATGAGAAAAGAAGTTGATGTTGGTTTGAAGTTAAGGATGTCGGAGCATAATTGCAGGCACTGAGTGGAAACTGATGCACCTGTGATGATTTTCTTCATGGACAATTACACCTCCATCACAGAGATACACAAATATTTTACTGTACATAGAATTTATGTACATTTCTGCACATGGAGAACATGTATGAACAATAATGTGGGATTAGGATGAAACTGGGGACCCTGAAGCTTTTATACCCAAAATGACCTATGATTATTGACACTAGACAACCACTCAAAAGTCAGTCTATTCAACATAAACCTGGTGTACCCCGCCTTCACCCAGAGTTGACTGAGATGAGAGAGGCTTTAGTCTCCCTGTGACCCTAGTATGATAAAGCAGCTCAGCGAATAAATGAACAGCAGTGATCATGAGAAACAATATTGGGAAACCCTCTGTGATAGTGGACCAGAAAATGTGATAGTGGGTCAGAAATAGCTAAAGGAGTAGAAGAAATGGGCAATGGTGGCTCAGTGGTTAGGGCTCTTGGTTACTGATCCGAAGCTTGGAGATTCGAACACCAGTACCACCAAGCTGTCACTGTTGGGCCCCTGAGTAAGCCTCAACTGCTCAGATGTATGAAAAATGATAAATGTAAGTCGATAAGGGTGTCTCCCAAATGCCATAAATGTAAATGTGAATCACCGGAAATAGCCTAGGGAGCCCCAAATGCCCCTGCCCTGATATAAAGTTATCATAAAGGCTCCAGCATACCCATGATGCAATGTCCAACATGGTGCCCAATAGCCGAGGTATATTATAACAGAAATCGCTGAGTGTTTACCGGGTGGGGAGTCTCTGGATGACCAGGAAGTAAATATTTTCATGTTGCAGTGCAATGACTTGTATGCAAGTGTAATTATATGTGCTTAAGGATGCGTGGTGTGTGGAAGTGAGAACGTTATTTTTATATCATGACCTTTTGAGAAGTGATTCATGTGGATTCTTGTATTCACCGCATCCCTCTTTTGTTTGGATAGCTGGTGGGCTCTTCACAATAACCTTAAGCCTGTGGAGGTGGGTAAAAATCTCCTTTCCTGAGCAATAATCAGATTTTACACACCATCTGTCTGCTTCCTTTTAATTAATGGTATTCATTTACTCTCGCTCTCAGTGACTCCGTCTTTTTAAACATGCAAATAAAGACCTCCATAATTAGTTGATGAGCTAAATAATCAGCTCCGAAAGGACTGGAGATTAACTTCATGCTTGTCCTGAACAACACAAACAATTAATCGTTGCATGTTTCCGAGAGGGAGAAATGTCTTTAAGAGAAAGGTAAAAGGTCGCATATACATGACTACAAAAGCTCTGCAGAGATCAGTAAAGGCCCAAAAGAATTTCTCTGTAACAAAGATATGATTTTTGAGTGGATGCACAGTATGCATGCAAAAAAAAAAAAAAAGCTTCTGTACCTTTTTTATTGGTTGACACTCAAAGAATCTTATATTTTTACTGTCAAGCTATATATGTGATATTTGACAAGCAGCTTTGAGTTAGTGATACCTTTTGTAAACTAGTGTTTATGTTGAGTGTACTGTATAACGGTGACTTGCAAAAATATTTAACCCCTTGGTATATTTTTCCTATTTTGTTGATTACAACCTGTAATCTAGATGGATTATGTTTCCTGAATTTTATGTAATGGACCTACAGAAAATAATCCAAATTGATGAAGTGAAAGGAAAAAAACATATTTTAATAAACTCATAATAAATATAAAAATTCATTCATTCATTCATTCATTCATTTTCCTCATTAGGGTCGTAGGGAGGCTGGCGCCCATCTCAGCCGACTCTGGGTGAGGGCGGAGGACCCTGGACAGCTCGCCAGGCTATCACAGGGCCAACACTCACACACAACCATTCACACTTACTAACACACCTAGGGGTGATTTGAAACAGCCAATTAGCCTACTGTGCATGTTTTTGGACTGTTGGAGGAAACCAGAGTACCCGGAGAAAACCCACACTAGCACGGGGGAGATCATGCAAACTCCACACACTCCAATCAAATCCAGCCCTTTTTAATGTGAGACAAACATGATAACCACTGTACCACTGTTCCACTCCAAATAAAGAAATGAGAAATGATTCATGCATGTGTATTCACCCCCTGGCTATAAATCCCCTAAGTAAGATTCAATTCAATTCAATTTTATTTTATTTGTCACATACAAAATCATACACAGTACAATATGTAATGAAATGCTTGTTACGACTGTCCTAAAAACTGAAGAATAAAAACTATCTATATCAAGAAGACAAAGAAGAACAATATAATTATAACTATTTAAGGGACTTTATAGTTAAAGTCAATATAAGTATCAATATAAAAATGTAAAAATATAAAAAATTAAATATCAAATAAAATAATAAGAAGTATATATAACAATATAAAATAAAAATAAAATAAAATATATAAAATAAAATAGAAATAAAATATAGCTTACAGAAGTATATATAAAATGAACTATAAATGCAGAATAAATGCGATAAGATGAAATATAAATGCAAATATAAAACAAAAACAGTGGCAATTTTACTGTAACACTGTATGTAAAGCGTTGAGTGTCTGTAAGTGTCAGTCTGTCGGTCTGTGTGCAACCATGAGCTGAGGTGGAATGAATGTTTATGTGTAGGGTAGAGTCTACAAAGTCCAGGTACCAGTGTTCTGGTTCAGGGCCCG
>JAOUQZ010000047.1:10259892-10272035 GCA_028564935.1 Neosilurus hyrtlii
GCTGCACTGGGGGGACAGCAGTGAGAACCCGTCGATAGTGGGGCTTGAACCCCCGACCTTGGGATCAGTAATCCAGCGCCTTACCACCAGGCCACCACTGCCCCTCAAAAAGAAAGTAATTATTTAAAAAAGTTAAATAAAAAGGTGCTCTCACGTACCCTTAGCCACAGATCTTGCTGTATAATCAAAACACAACAGTCCTATTTGAGATCACAAGTCAATATGGAAAAATACCATCACATCTTTCTGGAAAAGGCATCTCTGATCAGAAAACAATTTTGTGTACCTGAAAGCATTGATGAGCTTGGCAAAGCTGATTACTTTCTGGATCATGTAGGTGCTAAGGTCTGTGACATGAGGGAGACTGGTGAACTTGTTTTTTGTTTCTTCACTGCTGTTTGCTTCCTCAGTTTGCACCCCTGCTAAAGTGAAGTGATGCCTGCTGCTGTTTTCGGTCTTTTCCCAGTCCTCCTCCTTTTTTACAGCCTCGGAAGTAATCCAGTGACTGGACAATGGCTTCTGGGTGTTAACATCACGATCAAGAGGCTGTGGACCCCACACACAAACCCACCCACACAAAAGCACACACAACATCAGTACAGGGGAGAAAGGGGATGTGAATTGTCTGTATTCAGGTCACAATATGTTTTAAAATGGAAGTTTTCAGAATAAAGCTGTAGAAGACTAATGCCTTTTTTTAGTGAGTACCCCAGCAGCATGGTGGAGAAGTGGTTAGCACGCTCACCTCACAGCATGACGGTTCTGTGTTTGAGTCCCGGGCTCGGCTGTTTCTGTGTGGAGTCTGCATATTCTCCCAGTGCTTGCGTGGGTTTCATCCAGGAACTCTAGTTTCCTCCCATAGTCCAAAGACATGCTCATAAAGCTAACTGGCTGTTCCAATTTATATCTGTTATATTTATTTATATAGCTCTTCAGAGTGTACCCTGCCTTCACCCAATGTCAGCTGGGATAAGCTCTAGCCTCCCTTCCACTGTACTGGGATTAAACAGTCCGGTAAATGAGTGAGAAAGAGAGAACTGCAGATAAGATGATGAGGAAGGCCAAAATAATGATCATAAAACACTATCAATATTTATTATGAGATAGGAACACTTCTGAAAGTCAAAACAGATCAACATTTCAAGAAAACGCATGTACAAATTACCAAGATGTTCTTAATGATGAACAACCATTTAAGAACGCCAGGTTCGGCATGGTAGTGTAATGGTTAGCACATCACCCTCACAGCAAGAAGGTCCTGGGTTCGAGTCCTGGGCTCGGGCGTTTCTGTATGGAGTTTGAATGTTCTCTTTGGGTGTTTCTCTCCCAGGCCTGGTAAACTAGTCTATGAGTGGAGGTGGCAGGGGAGGGGAATATGAAACCGAACGCATACAGTTGTTTGCATGTGATCGTCTTTATGTCATACTATTCAATGTACACAAAAAATCTGTTCATGAGCTTCATAGAGCACTGGGTCATTATAGGAAATTGCATTTCTTTTGTTTATATAGAAATACTGTAGACATATGGTTTTATTAGAATTATGGGTTTACATTTTACTGCCGTAATGAGGAGAGTAAAATATAAAACCATAATTCTAATAAAATCATATGGCCGCTGTTAGTGTTGGTGTTACTTGTTTAGAAAACAATTTATATTTGATTACTCCCCTACAGTTAATACACTACTGAACACATTAAAACAGAATTTAATATTGGCCCTGCGATGATCAGGTGAGCTGTTCAGGGTGAGACAGGCTCCAGCCTCACCGCAACCCTAGTAGGAGTAAGCGGTTTGGCAAATGAATGAATGAATAAATGAATGTATACAGTATTCAGACATCAATATTTTTTCCCAGTGTGTTCTGGCCCAACCTAAACATGCGTCACATGTTTTTGGACGTGCAGTTTGAACACAGAAACATCTGAGCCCGAGACTCGAACCCAGGACGTTCTTGCTCTGAGGAGGAGAAAAGGCAAAAAAGTATACACCCCAACATTTCATCACAGGATCTGCAGGTAAGACTTGGAACTGTTGGTGAGAAAGTGCCTACGTTTAAATCAGAAAACGACTGGAGAAATATGATGTGTGATAGGTATGCCAGAAAAACGTTTGCTCTCCAAAAAGGGCATTGGAGCAAGATTTTAGTTTTCCAGGGAAAGACCAGGACTTGAACAATCTGCTCTGGAAAGATGATGTTTGGCTGCAGTCACAGTACAACCACAGGCCAAATGTAATTTTTCTGGAAATAATCTCATAACAGCTAGGAAGCATGTGGTGGAAATGTTATGGTTTGGGGTTGCTTCACTGCCTCAGGGATGGGCCAACTTGCAGTCATTGTTTCTACCAATTATATATTTCAAATATAATACTTCTGCATAATATGAAAAAAGTATGTCAAGATAATGTGATCTTAATCTTTATTCAAGTTGAAGTTAAAATGGAGTCTTTTAACAAGGTTATGATCATAAGGACGCTAGCAGACGTACACAGGAGTGGGTCAAAAAGAAGAAATGGAGGGTTATGAAATGGCATATTCAAGGTACCGATTTGAACCCCATTGAGATGCTGTGAAGGGATTTGAAAAAGACAACATATGTAGGAAAACCCTGAGATAATTTACACCCAAGGAAATTTGCATGCAAAAGTGGAGAAAAAAGTCAGCCATCCAATGTGAGAGACTAGTCACAGGAGAATTATGCAAAAAAAAGTTATTTCTGTTAAAAGAGGTAAATACTACTTTCCAGATCCATGAGTCTTGGCCTCTTCTTTACCTTCTCCACAGAATCACATTAGGTCTAGTGATATTTTTGGTAAATAATTAATAAAAATACACACTTTTTGGTTTTATATGTAGGGTGAAATGTTTTATTGTTCAAACATCAAAAAATCTGAAATATTTCTCTGGGACACTAAATAATTTCATATCCCTCATTGTTATATAAATGTGTAGCTTGTGTTATTCTTTATTTTAGTTTTTGAAATTCTTGTCTGCTTCCTTTGCCTTTAATTATAATGATGATGATGAGAAAGATAATTATTATTACTGAACAGGTTTATGCGCTTTAACAGATTGACTGTGGAAACCCTCAAAAACCTTTTTACAGGGCATTGTTGAATTCTCAATACTTTTTGGTCAATTACAGCATTCTTCAATCTGCTCTTTCTGTATTCTGTATGTTAAACAGACCGTTGCTATGCACCACATCATTAGCAGAAGCAAGTAAATCATTTTAAAATCAATATTCTGTGCCACATTATTTAGTTCTTTAGATAGTAGCTGTGTAATAAGTACAATAACATACATCCAGCTGGTCATTATAACAAAATAAATCCAACAGAGTGATGCAGGACTCATAAAGCAGATCCCTTACATATAAAATGGCACTACAATGTGGGCATCAGTCACTTTATTTGTTTATTTATTTATTCTCACTCATTCTTTTGCCGAACTGCTTAATTCCACTAGAGTCGAGGGAAGGCTAGAGGTTATCTCTGCTGGCACTGGATGAAGGCGAAGTACACCCTGAACTGCTCACTAGACCATCACAGGGCCAACACACACACACACAACCATTCATACTCACACTCACACCTTGAGGCAATTTTGAAACAGCCAATTAGCCTAACGTACATATCCTTGGTATGTGGGAGAAAATCTGAGTGCTGCTGGTTCTGCTATCCTAATCTGCATGACGTTAATGTCAGAGGAATTCAGTAAATGTTTTTTTCCTTTCCTTTAAATTTTAGTGTAAGAAAAGTAATTTATAAGACCCTACGTCCAGTGTCTTAGCATTTTGAAGACTCTTGAAAGAGTCTGAACTTGAACACCTCTTATTTGCTGTGACTAAAGTTATTGTGGGTGGAGAATAGGGTGGGCCATAGCTTGATAACAGAAATGCAAACAGGTTTCCAGGTTGAGGATTAAAGCCCCAGACTAGAAGCCTCAGGAAGTCTCGGGATATCGGGATAATGTAAGTGTGAATGAATGTTTGTACAAACTAGAGATGTTCCAATACCATTTTTTCCTTCCTAATACTGATCTTTAACTACCTGCCGGTATCGATCCCATTGCCAAGCAATAAAAAAATATTTTTGTTAACAGCTGTGTACCACTTACCCTGTGGAGATTTGTAAATAAATGCAAAGAATGTGAACAGCTGAACAGCTCACTAGACCATTGCAGGATCAAAACACACACACAACAATTCACACTCACACCTAGGGGCAATTTACACATTATCTAATACACTTGTTCACCTCAGGGTCATTGGATATCACTGATTATTCATTCAGTGATCTCCATCTTGCTCTTGGCAAATCATTTTTAATTAGTCAGAGATAGTCAACCAATCACGTCGTCCCTTTCCTTTTTTAATATGATTTTATTCAGATATTTTATATTACCACAAAATAAAGTACAAAATAGTTTGTATTCCAGTTAACAGAACTGAGACTCTGAGAAGATTCTGAGGAACAGCATGAAGGACTAAGGGCAGGGAAGTAAAATACTGACCCGGAACTGGCTGAAGTCAGAGAAGGTCATGTCAAATGTTTTTCTCTGAGCCATGAGCAGCTCCTGAATGATGTCTATTTGTTCTTGCGTGAGCAACGAAGGTTCCTCTGCCATCCTTTTCCTTCGAATGAGCATTCTCCGTTTCTCCACAGCCTCATCTGTCATGATCACTAAAATAGGGACACACACAGACACACACACACACACACACACACATTTTTAAGTTCTCTAACTGGAAATGACCATATTGTTACCCTTGTTTGAGATGGTTTTGTGTGAGAGGGAGTGAATAAGTGAGTGAGTAAGAGAAAGAGAGAGAGCACTATAGGTACTAAGGACAGATAATAAATAAAACTTCAGCAGTAAGAATGGCATTACACTCACATTCCTTCAGCATGCCAATTGAGAGGCATTTCTGTAGACGGCAGGACTGGCACTGACGTCGGTTACTTTTGGTGATGATGCAGTTGTTCTGAAATGCACAGCGGAACTTAGGCGTACCCTTCATGGCCCGCCTAACGGAGCAACATTCAGAAAGAGAAGAATCAGTGGGGACTATAAATTCTATAACATGTGAAGGGTAAAAAACATGACAGTAGCTAACATTACAAACTTAATAACACTGCAAGTTAAACTTTAAGGATAGTGAATACTACAGACTGTTGACACTACAGACTGTAAACTCTATGTGAAATGAATACTACAGACTGCAAAACATATACTGTGGCAGATTATAAACACTATAGACTGCATAAACACTAAATATTTTACACAGAACTTTAGACATTACATAATATGGTAAATAAGGTCCACCTCTGTGCAATCTAATTGTCATGTGATCTTAGCATATATACACACCAGTCCTGAAAGGCTCCAGAGTCTGCAACACCACTAATTAAGAGGTGCTACCAAGCAAATGACACCATGAAGACCAAGGACCAAGTTGTGGAGAAGTAAAAATCAGACTTTAGTTATAACAAATATCAGAAAAACTGAAAATCCCACAGAGTACCATTAAATCCATCATTACAAATAAGAAAGGATATGGCACCACAACAAATCTGCCTAGAGAGGGCCATTCACCAAAACTCATACTGAAACTGGGGCCAGACCAAGCTGACTTCAGGTTAGAGGAGGGACACACCTCAAACAGGAAACTAGTCCAGTATATTGTAATTTAAAGTAGCTCTGTTGGTCGCTGCATGCTGCATGCAGTTAACAGTCAGTTCTTAATGCCAATCAGTTTCAAATATGATGTTTTTTACAGGTGACTTATTTAAGACCTGGTTATGATGAGATCAATGGGATACCCACATGTCTCCCCATGTAAATTCCACTTCTGCAGTTAAAACTACTGGAACAACCAACTAGTTGTTCTTAAAGTTGTTCAAATTTATTTTAGTCCAAGAGAATGGATGCCAGAATACAAACAAACATAATTGTCAAACTAATGTCCTTCTGTTTCACTTCATAATTAATATGTTGGACTGAAAGAAATGCAATAAATACATTAATTAATTGATTGATTGATTGACTGATTGAAAAAATAGGTATATGCAGATTGCTGCTAGGAAGAACTGGAATTTAAATCCAAACTTCTTAACAATGCAGCAACACGAAACAACACTGATTATAGTTTCCCCCATTTGTTATAAGTGCATATTAAGTGCTGTCAATGTATGTAGACACACATACTTTTTTACATATACAATGCATGTAGACACCGATCAGCCATAACATTAACACTATCTGACTGGTGTATGGCTTGGTAGCCCCTATACTGCTGGAAAGTGCAATGAATGGTAATGTTTTCTGACACCTTTCCATGACAGTCAGCATTAATAGTTTCCGCAGTTTGTGCTACAGTAGCTTTTCTGTGTAATCAGTCCACATCATCAGATGCCCCCACATGCATCAACAAATGTGCCCCTTATCAAAGTTACTCAGAGCCTTACACGAGCTAATTTTTCCTGCTTGCAACACATCTTCACTTCAGTTTCTCTAACACTCAGGATATGAATTAATTCATTGATTCCTTCATTTTATGAACTGCTTTATCCTCCTAGGGTTGCATAGAGGCTGTGCATGTCACTGGACTGTGAGAGGAAACCAGAGTACCCAGAGGAAGCCCACACAAGCACAGGAACAGCATGCAAACTCTATACAGAAGCGCCCTCACCAAGCCGAGGACTTGAACCTCTTGCTGTGAGGCAGATATGATAAACATTATGCCACCGTGCTGCCCATGATTCAATTCAATTTAACACAATTTAACTTCATTTCAGACTCATGGTTCAAATTAAAAGAAATGGAATGCAACATAAACTGACAACAACACATAAAATAACAACAAATTCACAAAATTTAAGAGAAAAATATAATACAATAAAACATTATTTTGGTTTTCTGTGTACAAATGAAGGGCTGAGAGCCACAGTGGTCTAACCCACAAACCTGAGAAATGAGATAAGGTTATATTTTGACAGATGTGAATAAGGTCTCTGTGTGCCAGAATGGTCCCTTCCTTATGACCTTAAATCATATTATGAGCATTATTCCTTTTTTTATAGCGCAAAAACTTTAATGTCATTTTTTCTCAAAATCAGCTAACAACTAGTGGGACATCTTTACCAATAGACCAAGAAAGAGAGACACAGAGTTGGACCCTGGCAGAGGACCCTTTGTAACAATGTCCTACTAATGTGTCACATGACCTATATGCTCTGTGATGATGTCACAGAGAGGGGCAGTAGCACCCCTTTTTCTGACATCATCACCTAGACACTTTGATGATGTCATGCCACTCTGTGGGATGTCCAACGTAATGGGATATCACTTAGCAATGCTCTAACAGGAACCAGACTCCGTCTCTTTTGGTCACGAAGTCTCACCAGTGAGTCACATTATCTACACACTCTTTGACGATGTCACAGATAGTGGTGCTGGCACCTTGGACATGCCACTCACACAGCTTTACACATTGGTTCTAGTTAATAAAAAACAGTAACCCTGAAAAGTAATATGGCTACCATTCAAGGAAACCACAGAGTGGCTGATAGGGCAAACTGATGGAAAAGCAGATGGAGTAGCAGAATCCATTGTAAATATCCGAGGGATGCTCCTGCACCGAGGGGTGCTCTCAAATGCTCCTGCCCAAGATATAAAAGTAGTTCTGCCTCTGACATGGTAAAGACACCACTTGAGAAATATTTTAACAAAAATCACTGAGAGTTACCTGAATGCAAGGTCTCTTAAGTAATATTCTCAGTGCATCATAAAAAGCTTCTTGAAGTCTCTGTAAGCTTGCTCATTGGTAGTTAGACCACAAATATGATTAACAGGGTGATCCACACTTTCTAAAGACTAAACACAACCATATTAAACCTGCACAAAAGAATGCATGCTCTTGTAAACATCTTGCAGCATTGCCTACAAAAATCATCATCATCCTTCACATAAAAAATGTCCATGAAATTTTAGCTATATTTATGAGCCCAGAGAGTATTGTAAGAAATTAAAGACAGGACATTCCAGAAATTTATCCTCTTCTATTCTACAAATCAGGACACTCTTACTAATACTGCATGTGATATATTCCACGCAGCATATATAGTATATCGAGTATATAGTAAGGACCTGCTAGAGTCCAGCACTACATGGACTAAGAACCACAGGATCATCCACATACATACAGTTCCCAAGAGTATTTACAACCATAGCGGAGCTCTATACTTAGTATACTTACTGTATACTTAAACAACATTTCAGCTTGACTGTGGTGTAGGAACATATTGCTTATATTAAAATGGTTCATTAGAGCTGTACAGCTTGGCAAAAATTAGCATACTGCAATTAGGCTGCAACAGACTGCAATGCCATTATGCCTTAAAACTAACTGGTGAGCCAGTCGCAGTAATGTAGCACTTTGTTCTAGCTTAAATTTGAACAAAAATAGCTGATTTACATTTATTAAAACAGTAATGTAATCGAGAACAAGTGATTAAGCCATTGTTTAGAATGTAATTAAAATGTTGTTTAATTTTACATAACATATTATATGGCCCTGCGATGGCCTGGCGAGCTGTCCTGAGTTGGGCACCAGCCTTCCCACGACCCTAATTAGGATTAAGCGGTTCAGAAAATGAATGAATAAATGAATGAATATTATAATATTACAATTTTTCACTCATATGCTAAAACGTTTAATCTTTCCACTGAAGGGTCCTGAGAAGACTGTGCCTATCCAGAAAATGGGGGGTGGGGTGGGTATTGTGTGTGTGTGTGTGTGTGGGTGGGTGATGGGGGGTGGGGGGTGGGGGGGGTGTCACACCCTCAACAACGCGCCAGACCATTGCAGGACCAACACACACATGACACACATCCACACCTAGGGGCAATTTTGAACAGCCAGTTAGCCTAATGTGCACGTCTGTTGAACTGTGGAAGAAAACTAGAGTACACAAGGAGACACATGCAAACCCTGAAGTACAGGGAGAACATGCCATCTCCACACAGAAACACCCTTATCAAAACCTCGTTGCTGTAAAGCCAATATACTAACCACTCTGTGCCACCCATCTGTGCCACATATCTTGCAATAATGATTAACAATGAATACGTGTCGGCTAGTGGGTGGTATGATGGTACAGAAGTCGCTACACTGCTCCTGAGTGTAATCCCGAGCTTTGGTTATAGTCTGTTGAGTTGCACATGGGACTTTTCTCTTGGGTTTATTCCCTTTCTTCCAGTCTCCCAAAAACATGCCAGTAGGTGACCTGCCAGCCTAAATCGCTCCTAAATCTGATAGAGTTTATGAAATAGTGTCCCACCCATGGTGAATTTCCACCTCACACTTAGATTTTCCTCTATAAGCTACAGATCCCAAGTCATATTGACCAGAATAAAGTTCTTATTGAAGTTGAATAAAAAATATATTGCCTATTTATTTGTTAACATTCAGAAGTTAGCATACATAAATACACTGCTTTCATATACCCCCAAAACCCATCCATGGTACCAAAATACAGTGGGATTTTACAGTTTTATATACTCATTGGACAAAATAGGAAAATTCTTATACTTTCACTCCCATTACTCATTTGCCAAACCGCTTAACAGCTTATCTAAGCCGACACTGGGGGGTGGCGGGATACACCCTGAACAGCTTGCCAGACCATTGCAGGTCCAGAACACACACAACCACATAAACACACATCCTCACAGAGGCAATCTGGAACAGCCAATAAGCTTAATGTGCATGTCTTTGGATTGTGGGAGGAAACCCGCATAGGCACGAGGAGAACATGCAAACTCCACACAGAAATGCCTGAGCCTTTCAATAGATGTGTTTGTGTGCACACCTACCTGAAAAAACCCTTACAGCCCTCACAGGTCA
The DNA here is from genome assembly GCA_028564935.1 of Neosilurus hyrtlii. Classification (NCBI taxonomy): domain Eukaryota; kingdom Metazoa; phylum Chordata; class Actinopteri; order Siluriformes; family Plotosidae; genus Neosilurus; species Neosilurus hyrtlii. The sequence goes on from JAOUQZ010000047.1 coordinate 10,269,804, forward strand.
TGGCATTGAAGTGATATCCTGTAGCAGTATCTCCACACACTTGGCACACTTTGGGCTCGTCATCGTCCTCTGACTCTTCCCTCGACCCCTTTTCCAGTCCTGAGTCATCCAGCTCTCTGGTGTCACTGCTCATCCTGAACCCTGACAAACACAATCTGATGGAAAGAGAGAGGGATGAGATCCCAACTATGTCCAAAACACTGTTTGTTCACTTCGTACTACTACTGCAGCAACTCTGAATTAATGACAGCTCCACTTTCTCCCCACTGCTGCTTTCCTTTCTCAGTGGCCCTCCACAATTAAACTGATTAGTAAGAGTACTAAGAGTAATCCACAGATTTACAGTAACACTCCTTCAAAACATAATAAATACTAAAATAGTCCATTGTGAGCCTTTTAGCATAAAACAAAACAAATGAAGTTCACTGGGAGTTTGAGATGGAGAAATATGATATCATCTGTAAAACCACAGTGATTAAAGCATGCCTGAACGTACCCTGGATGCATGTTTTCCTCCTAGTCAAGACCTTCCTTTCACTGAAAAGAATGTAATTTTCCTTTGCCAAGCTAAGCAAGCTGACCATCAGGCGTTGCCTTGGTAGCCACCTGAGACTATCATCAGCAATGGCCAATCCTTCCCCTTCCGCACGTCAGCATGAGGTATCACTACATAGCCACTGGCACTTCTATACTTATTACTTCCTAAATGGGTTCTAAATTGTTTCTGAGCTTGAGGGCTGTAGAAGTTTACTGCAATAAAAATATTACAAGAGTTGATATACATGGGAAACATCCCAAGATAAACACAGAGGTATAAAAAAAATCAGGTTTAATTACAATATACAAATATTATACCATAGAAAGGCGTAGGGGTTACCACATCTGCCTTACAGCAAGAAATCCTGGGTTTGAGTCCTGGGATTTGGTGTTTCTGTGTGGAATTTGCATGTTCTCCGCGTGCTTGTGTGGGTTTCCTCTGAGTACTTCGGTCTCCTCCCACAAACCATTCGTGTTCATTAGACAAATGGAGATACCTTTACAAATATTTTCAAAAAAGATGGTCACTTGGGGAGGTTTTTGGAATTTGGGTGACTTGGCACGGATGGGCCTTATACTGTTTGGCAAATGAATGAGTACATTCCACAGAAATAAAACTAAAACTTTAAAATACCCCTATATACATACGTGGTAGAAATATGTGACCCACATTAGTATGATATGGATTGAGTCGCAAGGTACTGTTCTGAGTAAGAGCCAGGGTAATTCGGAAATGGCTTACCTAGATGATTTTGAACCACTGCTTTTGTGATTGCTCAGAATAAATCCCTATATTCCATATTTGGTACCAGAATACTGTACCGTCTTACGGAATTCCAGAAGGATTCCCTGAATCATACAACAGTAAACTATTGATAAGCCTCAAAACAGACTCGACTCTATTAACACAGACATGTGTAAATATAACTAATCTGTTGTTAGGAAGACGCCAGGAAGTTCGCACTGATTGATTGAGAGCTGGATTCATTTTTGATATGGATGTTTGGACTGTGTAACTACACAAGCCTATTGATTTTTGTCACTGTGTGATATCCAATATGGCCGCCACAGCTGCCATCTTGAATTTGTGTTTAAATTGAAAACGGCATTACCAATAATCATCATTTTTGGCGTCCATCTTCACCAAGTCACTGCCAAAGTGATTCCATCCATAACTAATATCTCAAAAGCTAATGGTTATTTGCAGACTCTCTGATGTGTCTTCTATTTTATTTAAAATTTTAATCAATGAAACTCACAAGAATATTTGCTGGCCTCTGTTTAATTGAAAGCTTTTTTATATTGTTTGTGTTTATATAATTGTATTGTGCATATAATTTCATTGTATGTTTTAGGTGTTGTGTATACTTTCATTCATTTATTCATTATGAATTTGCAAGCCGCTTAATTCTAATTAGGGTTACAGGGAGGCTGGTGCCTATAACACCACAGTAATAGCAGAGCATATATGACCAACATCATCGTTCATCTTTCATTTTCTGAACTGATTAATCCTAATTAGGGTCGCGGGGCGGCTGGCGCCCATCTCAGCCGTCTCCGGGCGAGGGCAGAGTACACCCTGGACAGGTCGCCAGGCCATTGCAGGGCAGAAACATGTTGACAGCAATGCAGCCTACTCTTGATGAAAATCAGCAATGGTTCTTTTACATGCCTCTCACCACAGACAGTGAGAGA
>JAOUQZ010000047.1:10275976-10292632 GCA_028564935.1 Neosilurus hyrtlii
CATTCCAGATTTTTCTGTTCAAGATGAAGGAAATTACACCTGTGACGTTTCATACACATCAGGTGGTACAGTGGAGACGATCAAGGTCTCTGCATTTGGTAAGTGAACGCTCTCTGTACAAAGAGAACACACTGCTGTGAAAGTCTCACTTACCACTGTTAATGTGCAACGTTTCAGTATATAATGTTTATGATATATATACAGCTTCATATTTGGTCCTTATGAGATCAGTATAGTGCAGAACAATTACAGAACAATTACAGAAAACAGTACTATACAGAAACATTACAACAGTACAAAACAGTTCTAATTACACTGGGATTTATGTATTTAGGGTCTAAATACATAAAAATGAGCTAATTGCTAATACTTCAGTGCATAGTCTTTCACATTTCACCATGTTTTTTGTTCTGTGAAATTTATTTAACTTGTAAAAAAGGTATATTTAACAAGAAAAAAAGTGAGCCAGGTGGATTCACAAAGACATATACAAAAGTAAAGCATTCCTAATGAACAATTGGACATTACTGTTTGATTTTGGGTCAAATAACATCTTTCCATAGCTGAGCTGTTGAAAATCAAGAGAGAATGATATTGTGTGCCTCAGATAGATCCTTGTGGGACACCATTTTTTATTTGTAACCCTCCATTCACACAAGCAATCAAAAAGTACATAGTTTATATACTGAAAATGGAGGCTTGTCACTTATGTGTATGTGTATAACAGATTAGCAAACCTGAATGAATAGTAAGAAAGTAGTGGTAAAAATATAAAGATCCTACCTTCAATAAACTATAGCATTATGCTTTTGTTTGAACCATTGAGCACTAAGTTGTCATATATTAACTAAAATAGTGTTTAATGAATTAATGAAATGAATTGAATGAAAATGAATGAAAATATTGACACAATAAGTCCAGAAATTTCCTGTCAGACTTTTTTCTTTACATTAAATTATTTTCAGAAATAATAGTATGCTGACTGTTTGAACTTGAATTCTAACAGTGCTACAACTTTCTGGGAGTTTAAGGAATCATTCATGCACAATACATTTACATTTACTGCATTTAGCAGATGCTCTTATACAGAAGAGCTTTAAAGTCACTATCAGTAAATATAATATTATACTGTTTTGTCTGGACACAGACTAAGTGAGTCAGTCAAATTCAGTGTGTTTGTTTTTTTTTTTTTTAGTTTTTTTGAGCATGTGTGTGTGTGTGTGTGTGTGTGTGTGTGTGTGTGTGTGTGTGTGTGTGTGTGTGTGTGTGTGTGTGTGTGTAAAATATAGTGCTAATCTAAGTTAGCTAACCTGCCGAAAAAGGTAGGATTTCAGCTATCGTTTGAAGGACTTCCAGTGACTCAGCTGTTTGGCATTCCACTACCTTGGAACCAGAACAGAGGAGAGTTTAGATGCATTTTTCCCTTGTCCCTTGGTAAAAGGAGGAACCAGTCTAGCAGTGCTAGAGGATCTGAGAGAATGCAGTGCAGAGTGGGGTGTGATAAGTACTTTGAGGTGTGAGGATGAAGGTGCATTTTTGTCTTTGTAGGAAAGCATTAGTGTTTTAAATTTTAAATGAGCTGCCAAGTGGTGTGGGAAAATTTGGAAAGGTTGAAAACAAGCCGTGCAGCTGCATTCTAGATCAGTTACAGAGGTTGAATTCAGAGGTAGACCTGCCAGGAGTGAGTTGCAGTAGTCTAGTCTTGAGATGACAAGGGCCTGAACAAGTATCTGAGTGGCCTCAGTGGAAAGAAGTCCTTCGGATGTAAAAGTGGAAAAATTTACATGATCAAGAGAGATTAGTGATATGAGAAGAGAAGAACAAGCAATTGTCCATGATTACTCCAAGGGTTCATGCAGTGACTGAAGTAGAGATCACAGAGTTGTTCAAGGATCTTAATGTGGGGATGAGTCAGCTGGGATGAACAGTAATTCAGTCTTGATGAGATTAAACTTCAGCTGGTGAGCTGCCATCCATGAGGAGATGCCAGATCTGGGCAGAAACATCAGTATCTGAGGAAGGAAAGAGAGAACAAGTTGAGTGTCATCTGCATATTTGTGGCATGAGAACCCATAGGAGGATATGACATCACAGAGGGACCTAGTATAAAGAGAGAAAAGAAATGGACCAAGAACTGAGCCCTGGGGAATGCCAGTGGGAAGTCGGAGTGGAGAAGATGTGGATCCTTTCCATGTAACTTAATATGAGTGACCTTCCAGGTAGGAAGTAAACCATTGCCATGCGGAACTACAGATTCATAGACTCCTGAGGATGAACAAGAGAGTTTTGTGGTTGACCTTGTCAAATGCTGCTGAAAGGTCAAGAAGGATGAGGACTTGGGAAGCATGAGGGCAGTGGTGGCATAGTGGTTAGGGCGATTACTGATCCAAACGTTCAATCCCCACTGTCACCACTGTTGGGCTTTTGAGCAAGGCCCTTAACCCTCAATTGCTCAGTTGTATAAAAATGGCCATTGTAAGTCGCTCTGGATAAGAGCATCTGCCAAATGCTGTAAATGTAAATGTAGGACTGATGACATCTTGTCTGATCTTGCAGCACGTAGCTCTGTGACAGCCAAGAGTGCAGTCTCTGTGAAATGTGCCTCTTTAAAGCCAGATTGATTAGGATCAAGGAGGTTATTCTGCAAAAGATTGAAAGATATTTGGTTATAAATAGTGTATTCAAGAATTTTAGAAAGGAAAGAAAGAAGTGATACCGGTCTGTAGTTGCTGATGTGTAAGGAATCCAGGGAGGGTTTGTTTAAGATGGGTAGAACTCTGGCTCTTTTGAATGCTGTTAGTACATGACCAGATGATGTGTAATTATAGATGATAGTGGAGGTAAAGGGGAGAAGGTATTGAGAGATAGTCTGGAGTATTGTGGAAGGGATTGGATCCAGTGAGCAGGTGGTTTGAATTGCATGATGAGATGACTTGCTGGATGTCTTGGGTTGTGAGATTGGAAAGCTGTGCTAGGAAAGGGGAGGTGGAATCTACACTGTGTAGTATAGGAGATGGGGTGGGAGTGAATGTCTGACAGAATTGTTTAATCTTCCCATCAAAGAAGTTGGCAAAGTTTTCAGCGGTCACGGAGGATGGGGAAGGTGGAGCAGATGGATTGGTGGATTCAAGTTGAGATTTCTTCTACTTTCTCTCAGCTGTTCTGAGTTGTCTACAATTGCTTCGCAGCACCTCCGAGAGCCATGGAGCAGTGCAAGAAGTCTTCTTGGATTTTGTAGATAGCGGGCAGAGATGATCCATAGATGCAGCGATTGTAGAGAGGATTGAAGTGTCAGTAGCAGATTCTAATGGTAGGGAAGAAAAGAAGACTTAATTAGGAAGATAAGATAAAGTACAGGAAGCAACAGTGTGGAAGTTTTGCCAAGTGGGGAAGAAAGCTGAAAGCTGGTGTTAGAATAGGTAAAGTGATAGTAAAGGAAACCAAGTGGTGGTCATAGATGTGAAGTGGGGTTGCAGTAATGCCTGTAACTGGGGAGGGATGAGTAAAAAAAGATCTAGGAGATTCCATCCTTTGTGTGTGGGAGAGCTGTTGTTGAAAGTTAAAGATAAAGAGTAAAGAAGAGGGAGAAGGCAAGAGGACTGGAGCTTGTCAGAGGGGAGATTGAAGTCTCCCAGAAGAGTGAGAGGGGTGATTGCAGAGGAGATTTTTATTGCACATAAGCCTATGCTCTTTTGCACATATTTTCTCACTTACATTCATTTGTATTTGCCCAAATCTTTCTAAAAACCTACAAAAATGCTTTTGTGTACAGTGAGTGATTTAAACTGAAATCAAATTCCATGTGTGTTCACAAACTTTTTAAATAAAGCTGATTCTGATTCTGATTCTGAATTCAGAAGATCTCAAAAATATTACAAATTGCTAAGCTCATTGTGTACATTTTTTAAGTTTTCATCATATAATCAAAGTGAGATGATGTGAAGATCATTTAAAATCTTTTTTAATGAAATGTCTCTCATAGCACAACCACACCTGTCTGGCTGGCTGGAATATGAGAATGGACACATTGTTGCTGTCTGTGAAGCTACAGGCAAACCAGCAGCCTCCATCCATTGGGAAACACCGTGGAATATTTCCTATCCCATCACACAAGTATCTGAGAATGAAGAGCAACTTTTCAAAGTGATTAGCCGCATGCACCTTCCTCAACATGCTTCTCACAAAGAACTTAGTTGCGAGATTACTCCCACTGACTTCAATCATTCCAAGACTCAATTTAGCAACTTCGCATTTAAAGGTAAGATGTTTATTTCTACATTACGTAAATGAACATTATTGTTATCCAGTTGAAGTAAACTGACACAGTAGGGTAAAATATAATGCAACATGATGTATAATAATAATAATAGTAATAATAATAATAATAATAATAATAATAATAATAATAATAATAATAAAAAACAAAAAAGAGCACAGTCTTCAATCTACAAGAAAGTGTCAAAATGCGAAAGCTTCTGTTAAAAATCACAGCCATTTGGGAATAAGAAAGGAGACGTGGGAAATTATCAAGTAATAAATTATCAAAACACTTGGGGACAAATAATAACTGACAATTTGGTGTGATGGCAGAGTGGTGAATCACAGAGTTACTGGAACCATTATTATAGTGTAGATTATTTTCAGGTCACAGCACATCCTGAAGTGTCCTCTCATACAACAGCAATTTGCCAATATACAGTTAATTCAAAGACTGATGTCATACTATTTTTCCATTTGTTGTTACACTGCGAAAAATCATGTTTAATGTCTATTAAAGTTCCTGTTATTATACACATTATAGCATCTGTAAGCAGTCTTTCTGTAACCACGTTTCTCACTTTTTCTTTCTTTGATCAATTTAATGAAACATAAAATGCAGGTCAAAAAGCCAAAAAGCAGCTAAGCCCTGACTGCAAAAGAAAGAAAGAAGGAAGAAAGGAAGAAAGAAAGAAAGAAAAAGTCAGAAAACATGAATTTACCTCTGGATATTACAGTATTCTAAGTGTTGACACTTTAATAATATTCTGGTATTTAACCAGTTATAAGAACAGTAAATGTAATTGCAATGTGTTACTTCCCACTTCTGCAGGTGTACATTTATAAAATCTAATTTATTTATAATTCTGTAAAATTACTGCCAATCATTTCTAGGACTGCAACATTTTGTACATTTTCAGAGTTGTAAACTTTCCATTTTGTAAATTTGCAAAGTTGGAAACTTTCCACGGAAATTAAAAGGAGTGTATAGAAATTAATAGGAATAAACTGGATATTTGCAAAATTGCAGATTAGCTTATTACAGGGGATATAATGTAGTTTAACAAAACACATTTTGTTGCATAATATTGTTTTAATCAACCAGATTTAAGGTAAAATACCCCACACTATGCATTCCTTATTCAAATACACACTAGACCAGTGAATACTAATAATCTTTTAATTTTCAGAGTAGCACTGTATGATTATTTGTATGGTTGTCTTTACAGATGTACAGGTTAAATGGCCCATTATCCTTGTGGGAGTTTGTGCCACCTGCTCTGTTGTAGCCCTTTTAACTGGAGTCTTCATCATGCGCAAAAAGCTCCTAGCATTATGGTAAGATGGTTTACATGAACATATTTATTAATGTAGTAATCTAAACCAATAACAGGTTGAAGTTTTCATAGAGAAAAGCCATAATTTTACCTCAGTATACTTGTGGAATTAGTTTTTTGATTCTCATTGCCTACAATAGCATTGCTCAATACATTTTCACAAAAAAATTATAGAGAAGTAATTTTTTTACTTCTTTTTATTAGGAGCTATTTTAGACAAAAGTGGTGGTGTATAATCTTCACTGCACACTACGGTATATGTAGATTTAATTTGTTTTTCTTAAGAAAAGGTGGTCTTTATGAACTTCTTCCTTGATTTGCAGTGTTTTTAGAAAGATTTGCTGCAAACCTGACATCCCTGCATCAAATGAAGAAAAACCTGAACAGGTACCACATACACCCTATCTTTCTCAATGATTTCTCCCCAGTTAATAATGTATATAAAGCACTTTGATGTATGTAGTGATTCAGTTTTTTGGTGATGACTTTTTTCAGCCCTGCGATCCCGAAGAAGTACAACCTTACGCCAGTTACGTGCAAAGAGTAAACTCCATATACAACTCTTCTGTTAAACTGTTCAACGCGTGAATCACTCTGGATTTACATGAATGTACAAAGACATTTCTGATAAAAGCGAGTTTCTGATGTGCCTTCTATGTGTACTGTCATGAAGTTTGCACTCGGCAAATGCAGATTCATGAGTGCACACCTACTCTGTGGATGAAATTACACACGAGTCCTAATACTGCTGTTAAAGAAAGCTGATGAAACCCCTTTCAAAAGCACATCCTCCAACGTGCAGTCGCTGATGAGAGAAACACAAACCAGAATGAGTCATACTGAGAAAAGGAGTGGAAACAGAAAAATGATGAAGGTCTCATGAATTGGAAATTTTGTACTCTTAATACAATTCACAATATAAAAAGCCTACATTGAGAACTGTTTAATCAGGACTTAACAAAAACAATGGAAATAAAATTCAGGACATTTTAAAAGAGATTTGCTTTAAGTGAAAAATGCAAAAAAGTTTAATATATTGTGGGTTTTTTCTATGTGTTGGTGCAATATACTGAAAACGATCAGCCTGATTAGTACTGTAGGTTTAATTGAAGAATCTTTTAAACCACACATTTTTGTATTTCCTTATCTGAAAGAAGTCCAACCACAAATATGTTGCATTTTTGGTTGCTTGCTACAGCTGTACAGGATATACAGGCTTTATTTCTAGCAAAATCTAACATACTAATTGTGGCAACAAAGCTAATATACTAACGTTTGTAAAAGGACATGAAGTGAAAAAGATGCTCATTTACTTTTGGTAGAGATTACTATAACTTCACAACATTAACTAAATTTTAACCTGCCAATTCCAGACCTCTGTCTTGAGTGCCACAAAAAAATAGGTGGGTGGGACCATGGGCTCTTCAGACAAATATTTGAGAGCTTTAGTTCTTACTGTTGCTTGCCAAACATAACAAACAAACAAACAAACAAATAAATAATTTAAAAACCATTAGCATTTTATGCCGTAAAATAGGTTTATGGGTTTGTGTAGTAAAAGTCATTTTTTTCTGTCTCTGTCCTTGCCATACTCTGAAAAAAATATATCTTAGAAAATAAGAATAACCTTTATACTGGAAAATGTATCTGGTGTGTATTATTACGTGTACTACAGGCCTTTCACACCTAAGCTTAATAACTCACCAGAGCCAGGGCCTATCCCAATATCTGTAGCCTGAAGTGACTAGGATGAAGTGCCAGTCCATCACAAGTTGCATTCCCAGTATTTTTTATTGGTACCCATACTGCTGGGTGGAGAGAGGCATACCTGTGCTTGCCCTTAGTACAGTAAAGGTCTAATGGGGATTTAAACCCACAACCTCTTGGTCATGAGCTACACCACCGGCCTCACATACTTATTATGGGTATTAAACATTACATACATCATCATTCAGCTTGATTTTAAATACTTTTACACATTCCATTTGAAATATTCTTATTCTGGGCTGGTCGGTAGAATAACGATTAGCCTAATAGCATGCCCCGTGCCCGGCAAATGCATTTCTCCCTGTGCTTGTGTGGATTTCCCCTGGGTGCTCTGGCATCCTCCTACAGTCCAAAGACATGCACATTAGGCTAATTATATATTCTTTATTGACCCTATGTATAAATGTGAGTGTGAACAGTTGTAGGTCCGTGTTGCCCTGGGATGGTCTTGCAAGCTGTTCAGGGTGTACTTCACCAGGAGTCGGCTGAGATGGGCTTCAGACCCCCCACCACGACCCTGATAGAGGATACAGCAGGTCAGAAAATGAGATGAGTTTAGATGTTCTTATCCTTTTTTAGTCTTCTAGGGTTGGAGCATTTTCCATTTTTTAAAAAAGCAATTCTTAAAACTGGAAAAATAAACTGCTACCAGAACAAAAAATACTTCAGGCTTGAATGTAGTATAAAGACCCAGAAATAATTTGAAAAAAATAAAAAACAAAACAAACAAAAAATAAAAAACAACAAAAAAACCCTGTTCTGTGTCAAGCTTGCATTTTGCCATTGTGGGTTTCCCCCAGTGCTCTGATAGCCACACACATTAAGTCAGTTGGCTACTCTAAATTGCCTATAGGTGTGAATGGTTGTTTGCGACTGAGTTAGTCCTGTGATTGATGACCAAACTGTTCAGGGATTTTTTTATAGGGGTGCCAGACTTTCCACAAATTCTACAATAACAGCTGTAAAAAGAGACAGGCTATTAGTGTAACATTATTTTGTTGTTGTTTCGTTTTGTTTAGTTTGATTATTAAATTGTTTTTAATTTTTTTTTTTTTACTTGCTTGATATTAATTTTATATTCAACCGCTGGCGAAAAAGTATGGAATCACCACTCAATTCATTAAATTGTTTTATTGTGTAGGGGGAAAAAACACAATCACAGATTTAACATTCCAACCTTCTGGCTTTATGAAACACAAAAAGATAAAAAAAGAAAAAAAAATGTAGTCAATTGCAACTGTTTTTACAGATCAAACAGAGGAAAAAATAAGGAATCACTCAATTCTGAGGAAAATATAATGGAGTCACCAAACAAAAACACCACTAATACTTTGCTGCACCACCTCTGGCTTTTATAACAGCTTGAATTCTCCGAGGCCTGGATTTAACTATCAACAAACAGTATTCTTCATCAATCCGTCTCAAACTTTCTCTTATAGCAGTTGCCAGATCAGCTTTGCAAGTTGGAGCCGTGTCGTGGATCATTTTCTTTCATTTCCACCATAGATTATTATTGGATTGAGGGCTGGACTATTTTCAGGCCATGCCATTGACATTCTACATTTTTCTTGAAGGAAAGTTTTCACAGCTTTTGCCCTGTGGCACACTGCGTTCATCATCGCCAAACATCCTTTCAATTAATGGATTTTTTTAGGTGATTTCTTACCGTTTCTTACTTGTTTGTTTTGTTTTGCTTTTTATGTTTTCAAGGCATATTGCTTTAAGTTTCCTATCTTGACGCTTTGATGTCTTCCTTGGTCTACCAGTACGCTTCCCTTTTACGACCTTCCCATTTAATTTGTACTTGGTCCAGATTTTAGACACAGCTGACTGGGAACAACCAACATCTCTTGCAACATTCTGTTAAGATTTACCTTCTTCAAAGAGTTTTATAATCCTCTTCTTTGTTTCAACTGTCATCTCTCATAATCAGCTTGATTCAACAGCTCACTAAAGTGTGCAAGCACTTTTTTAAATGCAAACTAATTAGCAGATGTAATCAGATACGGTGTTTGTTTTAGAATTGCCTGCCAGAAGGTTGGAATGTTAAATGAAAGTTTTGTGGCAATAGTTTTTGAGTTTCTGATTTTTTTTTCCCCTACACAATTAAACAATTGAATGAACATCTTCCAAGTGGGGTGATTCCATACTTTTTGCCAGGGGTTGTAAAGCAGGGCTAAGTGCAGTAAATATACTCCAAATCTTGTACAGTATTGACATTGTATAATTATTACTAATATGTAGCAAATTATTCAACAGACATGTCCTGGATCGAGTGTAAATTTATGTTGACATTAATTAAAATGTACTTTGAATTTATCATCTTAATAAATAAATAAATAAATGAAGTACAGAAAGTAATTTACCGTTGTTTTCATCATGTTATTAGAAAATACATTTTAAACAATTATTTTAAAAAAATAAATCTTAGTATTTATATTCTATTATAATCCTGTTTGACATCTCTGACATATTTCACACTTGTCTATTTTTTATCTGCTACTTTTTTTTTTACAGTGATTCTGTTAACAAATGCTGCAAAGTTTTTCATATTTTTTAAATTTATTTTTATTGTTAAACTTGCAAGACTTGTCATGGCGAAAAGTGTCCAGTTCAGTACGCGATAGATTCGAATCCATTTTCAGGTGTTTATTTAGCTGTTAAAAAAAGAAAAGCATACAATCAATCACACAGAAAAAATTGTTCCAAGAGAAAAACCTTGGATGTTGAACCAGCTTTGCAGTTGGCTTGTATAGTGCTCATTCCACTCTGATTGGTCTATCATCATCTAGCTTTAGGCTCTGATTGGTCCCTCATGACATCATGTCTCAACTTGACCTCGCTCTGACTGGTCCCTCAAGTTCCTCCTCACGCCCATGGTTGATTCCTAGATGCTGAGTGGTCCATCAAGACCCCTCCCTTAATACCCCCAAGTTTACCATCTTCTCAGTTCACCACCAGTAATTTCTGGCACTACACTTGTTGAGATTGTTTACTTTAGGCTTTTTCTGAGAAATGACATCATAAGTCAAGTTCACCTGAAGGGTCTGAACTCGACGATCTCTATCGCTTAGGACGGACATTTTGTCCCTTTTCAAGGTCCGACAATTTGTTACAATGTTCCCTGTTTAAGGACAGCCAAGCAATATTCATACAGAGTGGAATGGCCTGAAAATAAAATAATGAAAATAAAATAAGTGGTTAGCACGTCCGCCTCACAGCAAGAAGGTCCTGGGTTCGATTCCCAGCTCGGGCGTTTCTGTATGGAGTTTGCATGTTCTCCCTGTGCTTGCGTGGGTTTCCTCCGGGTACTCCAGTTTCCTCCCACAGTCCAAAAACATGCACAGTAAGCTAATTGGCTGTTCCAAATCATCCCTAGGTGTGAGTGTGAATGTGAATAGTTGTGTGACTGATGGCCCTGCGATGGCCTGGCGAGCTGTCCAGGGTGTACCCCTCCCTTGCCCAGAGTCAGCTGAGATGGGCGCCAGCCTCCCCGCGACCCTAAGTAGGAATAAGCGGTTCAGAAAATGAATGAATAAATGGTGCAACTTGGATGCGCAGTCTTGTGTTTCATCCTTCCTTCCTGTGTTTCATCCATCCTTCCTGTGTTTCAAGCATGCTCGGTGCCTCAAGTCAGCTGATCAGCTGATCCTGGAGGTACCAAGGTCCAAACGGAAGCTTAGAGGGGATATTCTGTTTGTTTTGTCTATTTGTGTACAGCACTTTATTTTTAAAGTGCTTTATAAATAAAGATGATTGATTGATTTCATCCATCCATCCTGTTCTACTTACCTCTTACGTTCTATCCAACCTCTCTGGCTTCACAAATAACCAAGTGGTTTGTTTGGTATTTGGTATCAATTTAGGAGGCACTCCAAATTTCAGTCATCATTCAAGTCATTATGGAATTCAAGTCATTAAGGAATCATTTATTTCGACCTGTGCTTACAGATTCAACCTGCTGTGCATGGCATAATAAAGGCCTGAAAAGTTTTAATGATCTTTGCAAAGGATGGTATCTTTCGCAGCTGGTATATGGTATATTTCTAAAGTTATAATGAAATTCTGTCTTTTGATTCTTCACCAACTACTAAAATCAAGGCTGCTTGAGAATGAGAACTGGGTCTAAATTTTGAGGATCTTTGGTGGGATACTGCTCTTTAATTTACATTACATTTGTAAAAATTTGCATTTAAATTTACACACGCTCGTCTCACACTTATACAGTTTAAAGTGTTGTTTAGAGTCCATTATTCTAAAACTCGGCTGTCACAAATCTATTAAAGTATCACTGACAGTTGCGATAAACATCATGCTTCATCCTGCAATTTAACCCATATGTTTTATTCTTGTTCGCTGCTTTCTTGCTTCTGGCAGAATTATTTTGATACCATCAAAAATACCTTCAACGTTCATAAACGTCTACCCCCAGGCTCCCAGAGGACCATATCCGGTTTACCTCTAATCAGTTAGATATTTTAGCGTTCACTTCCTTATTGGCAAGATGCCATCTCCTTCTTTATCGGAAATCAACTAAAGCTCCATCTAGTACTCAGTGGCTTAATGAAACTGTGTCTTTTCTAAAGCTGAAGAAGATCAGATATTCAGTGAGAGGTAACTCTGTTGAATTTTACAACAAGTAACTTCCCTTCTTAACATTTTTTTAGTCTGTTCTGTCTCTGCCCCGTGATTGATGAACCCTAACCCACCCAGACCACCAAAACACACACACCCTCTTTTTCTTTTTCTTTCAACATCACTTCTTTTTTTGTCTTTTATTTATTAATTTATACTGAGTAGCTTAAACATTTGTTTATTCATTTAATTATTATATACAAGTATCCTTAGTTATTTATTTATTTGTATTCTTATTCAAAGTGCGTATTGTTTTGCCCATTTACATTCTTGTGGGCAACAAAAGTAAGAAAACCTGTTGACTGCATGCTGTGCTCTTCATTCATCAAAATGCACACTATTTCTATTGTATCAATATGTTTATATTTTTGAATTGTTATAAGGATGTGATGTGATACTCAATGCAAATTTGACATTGGTTACTGTTCTAATGTGCCTTCACTCCCAATAAAAATATTAACAAAGGAAAGGTTCCCCAACGATGGCCCTTCAAGATATGTTACATTCTATTAAGGTCTGTTAAGGTCTGTAAAGATCTCTTAAGATATAATGCACTCTACTATGATTCACACATTCTAACATGATTGGTGTCGATTCGTAATGCATCATACTAATCGCAGCAAAATTTTTGACAGTCAAAAATTTTGCCACGGTCAGCATGATCATTATAATTCCATCAAGTTTCCTCAAGATCCTCACGATTCCATCCCATGACCCCCCATGCTCCTCACGATTCTCTTAAATCATGGAGATCGCATTGTGTCCCAGTGTTATGTGTCATCTGTCATGACCCAGGGTTATGCTCGCAGAGCACACAGAGCTTCCCTGACCACTTAGTACTTAAAATATGTAAGACCTGAGTTGGTTTGGGTTTTATGTTGCTGTGTAGTATTTACTTATGGTGGATATCGATGAATTGAATAGTTCCCTTGACCTTCTGTCTTGAAACTATTCAACCAGCTGCCTTTGGTAAATAATTGTTAAATAACAGTCAGCAAGTGTTTTCATTTCATAATACTGCTAAAATATTCCAATTGTCACAGTTTTATTTATTTATTAAAGTATGATCATCATAATTTTTCATCTATTTATAATTACATTTAATGCCATTGAGTGTCCACAATAGAAGTTACTCCCACCAGGATTGGTTTGTTTTCTTTTACTGTATTACATACATATTTTAAAAATCAAACAAACAAACCAAAAAACTTTTAACTAAGTGTTACAAAAATTTAGGACAATGTTTTTCCAAGAAAATCTTTTCTTGGAGCTATCATACTCAGGCAAAGACCATGAGTAAATTTTTGATAAACACAGCAGGGTCATGATCAAAATGAAAAATGTGTAGTTTCAATTTTATGATATGTCCTAACTACATCCATGGCAGGTTCTCACTGCATCTAATATGTAACTGGAAGAAGTGCTTCAGCAAATTTTTGAGTGAGTGAGAACTGCGCTGTGGTTATTCTGGCTCATTATGGCAGCTTGAAGTTATAGAAATTTTTATGTACCAGAGTATCAGAGATTTCTATAAGAAAACAATGGAATTAGCTGTGAATTTATTCTATAGTACTGTCATAACTCGTAATAAATACTCTACATTGTACTTGTTTTAGTGTGTCAGGGCTACAAATCTCCCCCTTGCTTATAAATGAATAAGGCTGGAAGTGTGAACAAGTGGAAACTGGTGGTCAGGTGAGTGTATTTCTCACTTGTTGCAATAGGAAAGAAAAGCTCATATAATCTGTGAGAAATTACTCTCTCACTCCTTCATTGCAGGGCCTGCAACCGCAACATACTTTTTTATTTACTAGTCTAAAGCTGGGATTCCCCATGAGTCTAACTCTGGTAGTTCTCTTTTGCTGTGCTCAGCCATGGCAGTAGGTTTTGTACAGTAGGTTCTGTCACAGGTGTGTGGCGTCATCTAGAGGCAGTATTCTGTATATCACTGCTCTTATTCTTAATAAAGGAGCCAATGAAATGGTGCTGGTAAAAAAAAAAATTTAAAAAAAGAAATAAAAAGAAAAATCTTTAATATGGTTTGGTTGAATAAACCAAGTAAATATCGTATTTACATAATTACATTATTTCCGTAGCCAAAATATTTTAATATGTTTTTCCTAAGTCATGGACTAGATAGTTAAATATGTCCCATAATTATATACAAAAAATTTTCCTTAAAATTATGGACTCAAAATTTAAAATAAAGCCAATGATCATTCCAAGTACTAAAAGTTTCTCTTAGCTCCTAATGTTTGTTACTGAGAATTAATTTAAAATATATGGAGCGCTGAAACCCTGTTAATAAGATAAGGGCACATGGTTAACCAGCCAAGGCTGAAATGTAAATAAGACCCAAAATACATGTTGCATATTTGTATTTCACAGATTATACTTTTCATAAATATAGCTAATGTTACTGGCACAACAGTTAAGCACACAGAAAGCTCAGGTCATCAGGACATAGTCATCTGTACAGTCCTCGCTATTACTGGCTGTATTCAGCATCCCACAGGGAAGCTTAACTTCAGCATAATCACAGTCATTGTTCATGGAGCCTCTTCTGCTCGTTTTTGTGTCACGATCTGCTGTCTGTTCTGCAACATGATCAATGGTGGCATATAGAACGTCCTCCTTAGGTGATGCCTGTGTACAAGAAAAAAAAAGTGTGTATTAATGAGTGAATCATGTATTATTTTGTCGGGACTCACTGGATATGAGCAATCATGCATTCTAACAGGCTACTATTATAATGTACTACTAGGATCTCTACATATACTATTTAAAGGTACGTCACTCCAGGAAAAAAAAAACGAACAAAACAGAAGCGACTCAGTGAATTTAATTGTTAATGCCAGCTGGCCGGGTCTCCAAATCATTCTAGACTTACTCCGTGAAAAGCAACAGAATTTGAAATAAATGTATTTGATTGTAAGAATGTATTTTTTAAAGAATTAGACATTTTCCCCAATCAAACATGAATTTTTTGCTGTCTGCAGGGAGAAACAGGCCTCCTAACCGATCTGCTGCAACCGGAAGTGCAGAGAGACTTCATGCTAACAGGTTTTTCTGTTAGGTATCTGAAGGTAAAAACATGTGTATTTACATATTTCTTTATTTCCAAGAATTTTAATAAAATAAAATATAGTGGTTAGGACGTCATCCACCTTACACCAAGAAGGTCCTGGGTTTGAGTCCCAGGCTCACGCTTTTCTATGTGGGGTTGACATGTTCTCGCCATACTTGCATTGGTTTCCTCTGGGTACTCTGGTTTGCTCCCACATGCATATTAGGCTAACTGGCTGCTCCAAATTGACCCTGGGTATTAGTGTGAATGGTTGTGGGTGTGTTGGCCCTGCAATGGTTTGACAAACTGTTCAGCGTGTACCCTGCCTTCGGCCAGTGTCAGTTGAGCCTCCACCCACACAACACATCTGTCTCATCTGCCTCAAGCCATGTGCATCACGCATCGGTCTGGTCCATCACCTCAGACACAAACACCCATGATAATCACCAGAGGAAGCATCGATGACTTACTCAGTTATAAAAATCTTTTTTTTATAAAAAAAACTTTAAAACTTTTTCTTATTTTACAGATTTCAACAGGGTATTGGTTTATGAAAAAAAGATATTAGGACTCTCCTAGTGCAAACATCTGTATGGTAAATGATAATTTTCTGCCTTAATTTGATGGCATAATATCTGGCAAACCCAGAAGTTTAAACGCTAGCAAAAAAATTGTTAACCACTATACTTGTTGGGGGAAGTGGTTGAGCTGTTGATATACAGATCAGAAAGCTGTGACGAACAGTAGCAACAGTTGTAATGGCTACACGAAAAAGATGTTTTAACTGTTATGAAGTTGCTTTGATTAACAGCATCAGTCTAATCAGCAAAAGTAACAGGTTATCTTTTAAATTTATATTCTTTCATTTAGAAACAATAATACCTTAAAGTATCTTTACAGTACTTTCTTGTAGTTTTTAAAAATCATTTATTATATAAGGGCAGGCTGAACTCCTTTTTAGTTTTTGTTTTTCCACCCTGCTGGTGAGCTGCTGTATTGCAGTTATTATTTGGTTTGTTATTGTCAGCCATGTGCTCTTATCTTGCCCCTCCCCTTGTTGTGATCCTCTTTTTGACTTTGTCTGTTTTCCCTCCTTTTTGTGTCCTGCCACCCCTGACCTTAATTACCTAATCATTAGGTTGTCTATTTATACCCTGATTTCCTTTACCACATTGTCAGTTCATCCCATTCTGTCTGTAAAGTAGCCTGACTCCATTCTCTTGGTTTATTCTGAACTAACCTGTCTGAAGTTTGTATTTTGTCTGCCCTGCCTGAATTTGGACTTTGTCACTGCTGTGTACCTTGAAAGACTTTTGCCTGACTCCCTTGTGAGAATAAACTCTGCGTCTGAGTCCTTACTGCCCCTGACAAAGGGAGACTTTTTTGAAAAATAAACCACACTTTTGATAATTGACAAATTTGACAATCACATCATGACCAGCCTTTGAACTTTTCTGCCCACCCTTTACTCTTAATAGCATCTCAGCTGGCATTACTGTAACATTCTGAGGTTTTATGTATATTATGTATATATATATATATATATATATATATATATATATATATATATATATATATATATAAAAAATATAT
>JAOUQZ010000047.1:10345699-10355780 GCA_028564935.1 Neosilurus hyrtlii
AAAATGGACCTGCACCCTCCTACCTCAAAGCACTCATCACACCCCGCACAGCACCGCGTTCTCTCAGATACTCTAGCGCTGCTCGACTGGTCCCTCCTTCTACCAAGGGTCAAGGGAGAAATGCATCTAAACTCTTTTCTGCTTTGGCTCCAAAGTGGTGGAATGAGCTTCCTCTGGATGTTCGGACAGCTGAGTCACTGGGTATCTTCAAACGACGGCTGAAAACCTACCTCTTTCAGCAGTACTTAGACTAGCACTAATTTATACACACACACACACACAAAAAATGCACACAACACCTATCCTCTGAGTTCTTGACTGATGGTATACTTAGTCTGTGTCCTGATGAACCAGTATAAGAATATATTCACAGATAATGACTTTAAAGCACTTCTGTAAGTCGCCCTGGATAAGAGCATCTGCTAAATGATGTAAATGTGAATGTAAGAGTCTTAGAGAAGGAGAAAGAGACAAAGTTTACAAAGGAGACCCGTAAAAAAAAAAAGCCCCGGCCTGTTTTCACCAAAGCTTGGACACCTCTTCACACCTGTGTGTACCTTTATATAGAAGTTCAGGGTCCAGATGGACACACTCGGTGTGTTTTCCCCCTGGGGGTAATGAAGGTTCTCTGTATAATGAACGTCTGTTGACATATAAAGCACCGGATTATCTGTGTGTAGCTTAATACGCGTGTCGCTGATTCATTATTAAAGTTTGGGGTAGAGTTACGGAGCCAGTTGCCATGGCTACGTTACACCGCGTCTCCGCGGGGCAAAATGGGAGATGTTTTGCCTCTTTAATCCGCGTGCGCATGTATTTACCACCAGTCGGGAAAAGTGGTGTAATAATTATACTCCGATTTCTGACTCATTCCGTATAATCCGTGTTACTGCGTCCTTGTACGAGTATGAAGTTAACCCAGAGAGGGGATGCACGGAGATTGGGAGTGTCCCCTGGATTATTTTAGCTGGATGACCCGGACAATGTGTTTGCTGTGATGTTGAAGAAAATCAACGCGGTGTTCCGGCCGAGGCGCGTCCCCGGCGCGCGGGACGACTACCACAACGCGTGCACGGTGAAACTCGTGCGCAGCGCCTCCATGCTCGCGGTGGGAGAGCGGACCCGGCCGCACAGGGACTCGACGCTGAAGCGAAGCGCCAGCGTGGTCAGTGTCCAGTCCAGCACCACGCTGTACTACTACCACAGCCGGGAGGAGCGCCTGTGGCTCTACTCCCAAAACCAGGAGTGTCTGGAGTACCTGCAGGAGCTGGTCGCGCTCAGGAGACGCTACACCAAGAGCGTCAGCGACCTGAAGCAAGGCGCACGGAGAGACCAGACATCTGGATACAAGAAGCCTGCACCCCAACCTCCAGAGGTGAGGAGGTGCCAGCGAGTGCTTCTCAGAAGGATCGATTAGGGGATCAGTGATCTTGATTCTTATTTTGTTATGGAGGAAATGACAATCAATAAAGCCCTGTTTATTATTGCTCTCTCGTAGCACTTGGCACCGAAAGGGTTAAATCTTATTAACGCAAAAACAGGGGCGCCCTCTTCTCAGTAAAGTGCATGATGGTACCTTCAGGGGGTTAAGTTACCTTGAAGTCCAGTAATCAGAATGAGCCCTGGGAGATATATTAGTGTAGACTGTACTTCTGATCTCCATTGACAAGCCAGACTGCAGAAAAAAAAATTAAGGAAAATCAATTGTTTCAACATATTTGGAGTTATATTATTCATTCATTCATTCGTGTTCTAAACCGTTTTATCCTAAGTAGGGTCGCAGGGTGGCTGGCACCGATCTTAGGCGACTCTGGGCGAAGGCGGGGCACACCCTGAACAGCTCGCCAGGACTTTGCGAGGCCAACACTCATACAACCATTCACACCCACACCTAGGGGAAATTTAGAACCACCAATCAGCCTACTGTACATGTTTTTGGATTGTGGGAGGAAACTGGAGTACCCAGAAGAAACCCACGCAAACATGCAAATTCCACACAGAAACACCCGAGCACAGGAATTGAACCTGGACCTTATTGCTGTAAGGCAAACGTGTTACCACGATACCGCCGTGCCGCCGAGTTATAATATACTTGAAATTTTAGGCAAGCTGAGGGTTTACTGCAGGGCTCAGGAGTTGGTTTTCCCAATTGTGAATATTTTGCAGTTACTGCAAACTTGACAGGGCAGCATTGTACTGAGTATGTGTGCTGTAAATAATGTTACTCTGGCCCAAAGTTCAGGAACAAAAACATTTGGCTGCAAGAAATAGGCATGTTACTGTACACATTATAATATTCGTATAGTTTAATATATTTATGGGCAGCATGGCGGTGTAGTGCTTAGCACATTCGCCTCACAGCAAGAAGGTCCTGGTTTCGTGTCCCGGGCTCATGTTCTCCCCATGCTTATGAGGGTTTCCACTGGGTACTCCGGTTTCCTCCCACAGTCCAAAGACATGCAAATTAGGCCAAATAGGCCAAATTGCACCTAGGTGTGAGTGTGAATGGTTGTGTGTGTTGAGCTGTTCAGGGTGTACCCCAGCTTTGCTCATGGTTGACTGAGATTCTGGCCTCCCCACTACCCAGTAGGATTAATTGGTTCGGCAAATGAGAGAGCAAGTGAGATTACATTCATGCAGCTGTTCTGAAGGGGTACATTAACTTTATTTTACAGTTTCCTAACTGTAGAAATTTGGATACCGCTGGTCTTGTGACAGTCCATTCCTTAAAAAACAACTTCCTTTTCCCCTTTCCACCCTTTTATATTAACGTTGTTATAGGCGATCACTTAAAAGACATGTTCCTAGCCCTGTTCGTGTAGTAACACCTGTCGGAAGGAGCAGATTTGGAAACATATGACTTGAGAGATTGTCAGAGTCCATTCATGGATTTAACCTATCCAAAGTGAGCACACACTCTCAGACCAGTGGACTGCCGCGCACTGCAGTGCCCGGAGAGCAGTTGGGGGTTAGGTGCCCTGCTCAAGGGCACTTCAGCCATAAATGTGGAGGAAGGGAAGGTGCAGCTCACTCCCCCAACACCACACATTTTTCCTGCTAGATCGGGAATCGAACCAGTTCCAAAGCCGCTTCTCTAACCATTAGGCCACGCCTGCTCCCAATAACACTATAGCAGTGTTAACTTATGTGTAACCTTTCCTGAACCTACTCTTTTCATAAAATCTTTGTCAAACATGTATCCATTGGTGCCCTGCGATGGCCTGGCGAACTGTCCAGGGTGTACTCTGCCCTGGCCAGAGTCGGCTGAGATAGTCGCCAGCCTCCCTGCGACCCTAATTAGGATTAAGCGGTTCAGAAAATGAATGAATGAATGAATGAATGTATCCATTGGTATTACTTAGACTTAAGCCTGGTTAAAGGATGTTTTTTCTGATGCCTAGGAAATGATACAGTTGCTAGGTTTTAGATCACGTTCTCTTCACTCTAGTGATGGAAAGGCAATTCAGAGTTTTTCACATTCTCAATGTAATGAATTGATAGCTAGCTAAATTGATAATTAGGTTGTTAATAAGTCTACTAAAATGAAATGAAATTAGCCCCTGATCATGCAGTACCAATGCATTGTCTTTTTTCACATATTTAAAAGCATGTAAGCCCTCAACCATCTGCTCCACCGATCCCCAGCGAAGAGGACACACTGCAGTTTTTTGATGCGGTTATCGCCAGCTGTGACTCAGAACGCACCAGGAAACCACATGTGGATGATGGCCATGCAGATGTAGACTTTATTGGTAAGTTGAGAAAACATTGTGCCAACTACTGAGCAGTTATTTTATTATGAGCATTCTTCTACCTTTTAGGAACTGAAACTTTCCTACAACTGAAATTGTCACATATTCTAATAAACAATGAAAAAAAACATCCATTGAATTGTTCAGAGATGTGTGATGTCATTATATTCATTATGAAAACTGTTCAAAAAAAAGAAAGATTTTTTTTTGTTGGACCCATTTTAGCTTTGGTTACAGCATGAATTTGCCGTGGCATTGCAATGTCACATCTTTTATTTCAGTCCAGAGTTGTATTAATTTTTCACCAAGATTTCGTATTGAGGGTGGGAAAGTTGAACCACTTCGTAAAATCTTCTCCAGCAGATCCCAAAGGTTCTCAGTGTGGTTAAGATCAGGACTCTATGTTGGCCAATCCATGTGTGAAGATCAATCTTTCACAGTTAGATCTTGATGAATCCTGTGATTATCATGTTGGAAAAAAATCCATTGATTTACTGTAAAAGCCTGGTCATTCAGTATATTCAGGACCTCATTTTACAGCCACACATCACTGCTGAGCCTTGACCTGACCAATTAAAGCAACCCCAGAGGCTTTTGTAATCAAAGAAACACACGGGAGAGGAGAAAGCAGATCAAAACAGACAGACATGACTAAGTCCTACGGTGGGACCTCACACCCATCGCTTTGTAATAGGGTAAATCTGGACACATCAGACCACATGACCTTTTTTCATTACTTCAGAGTCTGATCTTCATGCTCTCTAGCAAACTGAAGCCTTTTTAATGATTATTCTCAATAACCAGTGGCATTTTTCTGGCCACACAGCTGTTTATTCCCAACCCTGTAAGTTTTCTTACTTTTATTAATAAACATAGCTGTAAGTACTATCTCTTTTTAAGATTTGACTTCATTAAATGTGATTGAAGATCGATTGGAGCACTGGTGCTTTGGAGATTGACTGGACCTGGAGATTGTTGGTTGTTTGAGGTTGTTTTCTGTCCACATTTCTTTCCACTGAGATAATGGTTCAGTAATACTCCTCCAGGTTTTAATAAAGCGTTAGACATTTCTTATCCCAATATTTCAAAACCCTATATTTTAAGTAATTTCAGCAATCTGCCTAATTGTTTTATTTGCTTGATGCAGGGCAATAATCTGACCCTTTTGAAACAGTAACATCTGTTCCGTGACCATGGGATGCATCTTCTGACATTGTTGTTTTGGAAATGAGAAGGTACTCTCTGTATAAGTTAAGGTCAAATAATGTGGCCAGATGAAACCTACTAATCACTGCAGTAATTATCCAGTCAAAGGCCCTTGCCTGTTTGCTCATTTAAATCCAGGTGGTGATTATCTTTTGGCAGGATAGAGTATTTAAGGTGGCAATTTCATTTTGTATAGTGAATTCACTTGAAGTTCAATCATCACTTATCATGTTCTCTTTATGCCTCTCCACAGTGGCAACCAGTACAAGCCAGCATGACCTCCATTCTAACTGGGTGCTGCGAGACCCTCGGAGGATATCCTCAGATGTATATCGGCCGAAGCAGGCAGAGCTGGGCTCAGATGAAGGTGCTTGGAGGAAAGCAGCAGGTGGGACCACGAGCAGTATGAGGCGGCTGCAGAGAAATCCCATCCACCTACCCAAAGTGGTGGAAACTGCCTTACAGACCCTGCGCTTCAAACCCAAGCTTAAGAAGAAAGATTAGCACATGGAATTAACTGTAAATGACCGATAAGGATCCCAGCTGATTCACGATGACATGCCTGTGCAATGGATAAGCCATTCTCATATGTCGGTTGTTTCAGCCAACAGTCAAAAAAGTTCAGTAGGAGAATGCGACAGAGGTATGCTAACTTCACAGTACCCTGTCAAGTGATTCATCTTGACAATTGGTCAGGATGAGTTACATGTAGTGATATCCATGACCCTCACCAGGAAGCAGACTAAAAATGAATGAGTGAGTGAGTGGCACTATACTAGCAGGAAAAAAATGAATCTACTGGCTGGGGAGGCTAAAACGATTAAGCATACATACATCCAATCTAAGCAACAACCTTCGATGGTGCCCAGAGCTGTTGAGTGTGAGCAGTCGTGTGTTCTGAAATATGGATGTGAGCGTTGAGGTGTATTATTGGGGTAGAAAAGCTGTCTCAGTGACCATCTTCATCAATAATCCACAACAGATTAGAGTTTCTGTTTCAGGAGTTCTCAACAGCACTGGGGCATGTCCAAGTGACTATAGATGGAAAAAACACTGCTCAAAGAGTCATCCAGCCTGAGTAATAAGACTCCCTCCAACTCAACAAACCTCAATTAGAGATTTGTCTACAGGAGATCAGATTTAATCACTCAGGCACTGCAGTGTTCTGAACATAACCCGATCCTTCATGCCATTTCTTAACTGCATTGTGGCAGGATGTGAAACCCGAATGCCTCAGCTACCCCTAACCTCCTTTGATTGTACAAACCTGTGTTAGTCTGGATTCATAACAGGTTAAAACCAACACTTAGAAAAACACATTTTTTACATTTGAAAATGCAGTATAAATGAACCAGTGACTAAGAACCGCCTGTTCAAAATAAATTATGCTATAAAAAGTGCCTTGTTATATTCTAGAGCTGTTTTTTTTTTTATTAAGTACAGAAGTGTCATCTTTTGCTAAAACATGTTTAAACATATAGTTCTTATTAAGGCTAACTTGTCAAAATATTATATGTTTTATTTACAAATAAAACTTGGGAAATTGGTTGACTGGTGAGATAACTTGTTGTTTTTAAACAAGTCAATATGAGGAACGTTGGGGAACTTTCTTTTTCTAATGAAAAAGGAAACAAAACTACATTTCACTATGAAACCATCATAATAATAAAATACACATGGCACACTGTTCTACACAGCCCAGTTAAGGTCAAATGAAAAAAAGTTACAATAACAAGTTAAGTATCAAATACACCTTCACATGTTTTTAAGGTTTGTTTATGTACCTGGATCCATGTAACTAAACCACATCTGAACCAGTTTTCCTTTTTTTAATCATCACATTATTATACTGTAGATGACATGAATTGTCATTTATAGTGACTTGAATAAATTCAATCAAGAAAGCTGAGTACACCATACTAAAATTGGACAATACAGATGAAAAACACAGCAATGATGTGTTACTTCATGGCGCTTCAATACTCGCAATTAGAAAGGCATATGGAGATAAATAGATGTATATTAATCTATTATAAATATGTATTTTTAAAAAAAAGAGAGAAAGAGAATCGATAACAAAAGAAATCCTTGCCATGAGGTAATAGATAATGGATTCCATGGCAGAAATTATGGAATCACCACACCAAGAGGATGTCCACTTTTTTTTTCTTTGTAGTGAAAAAACAAATCACAGATATGACACAAGAAATTTTCTGTTCTGGCATAATGTGAAAAAAACAACAACAAAATCAATTATTATATTTTATTATAAAAGGTAGCTTATAAAAATCCCTCAGTGTTAAGGAAAAAATATGGAATTCAATCAATCAATCAATAAATAATCTTCCCACTAATGAATGAGCATTGTACATCAGGCTTCCTTGATTAGCAGCTCACAGATCAGCAAAAAATGTGTAAAATTTAAATTCCTGAAGAAAAGTTTTAAGACCAGAATTTCACTGTACACCTGTCCATTGACTGTTAAGGTAGTGACTATCATCACCACTGGTCCTTTACCTGACATGTAGCCCCATGTCATGAATAGTTGTTTTCTTCAGGCAGTCAATTTTATATATTAAATTAGAACAGCACCAGAAAAATGTTTCAGCATCATCCCCTTGGTAAATGCAGTGATGTGATTCATCACTGTACATCACTTTCATTTATCATCATCCCCAATGCATGACTGCATTTCTTTAGCCGACTGTAACAAAGTTTTCTTCTGTTTAGGTGTTAGTGCTGTTTTTATTTGTCTTCTCCGTATGTTAATTGCATTTTATTCAGCCAATTCCATACAGTTCTGTCACACATTACCTTGTTTCTGCCATTTGTTTTATTGGACATTTTCTATTTCAAGTAATATTACTTTGGGTTTTCTCTCATTATCCATTGCTGGTGTACCCATATGTGATCTTTATGTTTTATTAATACTTTTTTGACCAAATTTTTTTTATACACAGCAGATTGGGAATAATTTACATTTTTATACACACCATGTTAAATTTCCTGAATTTCTTGACTTTTGTCTCATAAACCTTATCAATGTTTCATTAACTCATTTGTTGGGGCCATGTTTCCTTTCAATTAGTCCAACAGCTTGTTGAGGTCTGTAAACACTCTTTTAACTGCAGACTCACTTACATTTTAGACTTGTGCCAGTATTTGTTTATGAAATGCTAATTACAAGGTGATTCCACAACCTTTCCTCAATTTCATTTGGGAAAACAAAAAACATGGCAACAATTGAAATGCTGACATTATTATTGTTGCACCTTCCCTTCCTCCACCTTCATGGCTGAAGTGTCCTTGAGCAAGACACCCAACCTCCGACTGCTCTCGGGGCGCCCCATGTGTGGCAGCCCACTGCTCCAAGTGTGTGCTCACTGTTTACGTGTGTGTGTTCTCAATTTAGATGGGTTAAATGCAGAGGCAATAATTTTCCTTGCGGGATTCATACAGTATAGCCAAAAAAGTAATAAAAAAACTACACACTGACCGAGATTTAATGAATGAGTGAGTGACAAAGTGCATACATTTTATTACTTTATTAACAAAAATATACACATATGAATGCACATACCGACAAACACACTCACTTCTCCTGTTTGACTTTAGGGCTAAAGAATGAAGACATGCTCTTCATGCCAGTTTTGTCAACCTTAGCGAGTGTCTTCTGAGCAGCTGTCATCTTCTTAGGGGGCTATCAGGAAAACATAAAAAACTTATTTAGTCCTTGTGCTCTCACTCACATACACATCTACACACAAAAAGTGAGTGCAAACACTAATGGCAGAACCAAAAGACTGCAGCCACATCACGTGGAAGGACACGTCAGCAGGCAGTTGCTACAAGCAGATTATGAAGGCAAAAAGGCAAAGCCCTAGTATGCATGGGTCCAAAAAAAAAAAAAAAAGCCCTATTATGCATGTTCTCACTCACTTTTCGGACAAAGTCAGCACTGTTGAATTTGGTGTAGTCCTCGACGGCCTCCACTGGTTTATCCGACAATTTCCTTTTCTGTACAGTAGAACACAGCAATCACAAAATCACCACATTTCTATCAGCTGCTTATGCAACAAAGCAGAATAGCTGAAAGACAGCGCCAACAACAAAACGTTTTATGATCCAGAAAGAAGGAGCATCTTTGACCTATTACCACCTATTAAAATGTGATTCCTCCCACACGCAAGTACACCTTACTCTAGCAAACTCAACTATTGATCAACCTCAGATGTAAATATTTTGCCACTGACTAAATTCAAACCTGCAAGAACAACATTAAAGGACAAATCACAATAATCCAATAAATGAATAAATTAAACTACATCGCCAAAGGTTTGGGGACATCCTACCATAACACACATACAGTACCAGTCAAATGTTTTTACACTTTTGACTAGTACTGTACATGTTACTTTGCCAAACTGTTACCAAGAGACCTAAACAAAAGTAAATAAACACTCACCGTTAGTTTTATCTTTGAAACTCATTTGCACAAACTTGTGTATATATTGTTGTTGACTACAGTATATAAATTGTTTATCGCAATTAGTGATGTCGTGAACATCAGGAGCAAAAGTCTTGTCTGATTATCAAAGATGGCGTACTGTGGGTCAATCTGAAGGCGGACAATTCAACAGCAAAGGTGAGGAATCAACAGCATCCTGCTCTGGTCGACCTGGACCTTCTGACAGGTGTCACTGAACTGTTGAAAATAATCCCAGTTGGAGTAGTGCACTGAGGTATCTTCATCAACTAGGCTATGATATATATGAATATCTATGAATAAATCTTTCAATAATCATGGTGTCTATTTTGTTTTGTTATGTCTCTGTACATGTAACACCGTGACAGTACTCTAGGGACAACTTTAACTAAAACCTGGGTATAAATGCTAAATCAAAGCCCTCACAATAACGTCTAAACACATGCTTCAATAAAAAATTGAGATTTTTTTGACATGGTCAACATCATAAATACACTTAAATTTAAATATTTTATATAAAATTTGTAATATTTTAAATAGTTTTTAAATTCTATTATTGGGTATTTCCAGTGTTGAAAAAAAAAAAAAAACAAAAAAAAAAAAACAAAACCTAAACTTAAAAAAGATTAGATCGGAA
>JAOUQZ010000047.1:10368937-10382609 GCA_028564935.1 Neosilurus hyrtlii
TTAGACTATATATATATATATATATATATATATATATATATATATATATACTATAAGGACTCCTGCCTTCTGACTTTTGTTACTAATAATGCTAATAATATAGTCGAGGTCCACGTGGCATCCAGAACATGAAAATATAGGCCAATAAACATTCTAAGCAATAATAATAAAAAAAGATTTAATAGGCTAAGGGATAAAAAGCCTATCAAGTCACAAAATTTCAAGACATGCAGTGATGCAACTCTATAGCAACACTTGAGGTGATCGAAAGAAAGCAGCGGTCTACGGACAGAAGAACGTGTATCACTGTAACTATGGTGCTGCTTAACTTAAATCTGTCGGAGCATTTGACGTCCCCATGACCAAGGACAGGCCAAAGCTACGTATAAAGCAATGCATGGTGTAGCGTATACGGCTCATTTAATACTCAAGTGTTGTATTTTGATATATTATCCTGTCCAGTAGGAGCCTATATTTGGGATGCACTCCTGTTTTGTATATAAACGTAAAGCTCGGGTGGTCACTGGAAAGACGCGGTGCGCCTCAAGCCTGCAGACGCTGTTGCAGGTGAGAGACTATTGCACTGCTTTGGGTGTAAATGGTGCAAGGGGTTTATGAGTGTCTATAAGTCGGGTGCGCTCGAGCTCTTTTCCGTCCTTCCTTTCGCTCAGCGCCGCTCCGCCTCCCGAGCGTGCAACTTTGACGCTGAGTATAAATACTGGAACAAAAGAACTTCCTCAATGCCCGGTGAAACGGCAATAAATAAACTCACAGCTACTCACAACTGGAATTATTACTCTTATTATATTTTTTTACGTAATGGTGCATGGTGACTTCATTTGCACGCCCTCCCCTCAAACCAAGGAATACTTTGCACATCCGCGTTTCTCTTCAAAGGGTAAGATGCCTATCCTAAGCCTAGGAACTTTTTTTTTAAAAGCTGTGATTATGTGTTTATTTAGAAATATGAATACGAATGATTTAAGGTCATTTACCCAGCATTAATACAGTTGTGCATGGCTCTCAAGCGAGATCTGTTGGAAGTGTAGCAGGTTGAGAGTTAAAGGCGGAAAAACTCCATCTGGACTTCCTGAGATAGAAAAGCGCTTTGAAAAAACATTAGTTGTTTGCACGCAGCCTCCAGTCCTATCAATCAATGTTTAGAGCATAATGCATATCTAAAACTTGTGTTGATTTAGAAAGATGCTTGAACCTGTCTCAATTAAGAATCTTACTAGTGATCAAGAAGGCTATGGTGGTTCAACGTTACAAAAATGACATGAAACCTAAAATAATTTAAAATGAAAAATCAACTGGTTAAAGCTATTGTGTATTCCAGTGAAGAAAACAAGATATAAGACAGCAGATTTTGCATGTTGTCTTTCAAATGAACATGTGTCGCTTTCTTTTTAAAGATATCAATCAGATCGGATTTTGCGCTCATATAAATTGATAATTTGGCAATGAAATACCCTTATTCAAACTATAATATGTTGCGGTCTTTTGTTGATCCTTTTGGGGCGCCTAAACAAAGATCCAGGATGGGTTAGTCAGACTGTGTGCTGGAGCGCCTTTAGAAAGTAGGCACCCTGTTGACAATAACAGCGACTTCGCGTTATCACGTGATTGACAATGGAGGCGCACCAATAAAGGCGTGGACTCAGGACGGTGGGCGGGGCCCGAAGCGCCAGCAACGCGCTATATTTGGAAGGGCTGACGTCACCGCCAGTCTGCCTGTCAGAGGCGGGACATCCGTGATGCGCGCTTGTCTGGGCATGTCTGTCGCTCGCTTTGTCAGCCACTGTGTACTTATTTCACCGGCGACCTGCGACGAAAGCGAGATTAAAATCAGTATGAAACATCTTTATTCTGGCTTCTTGATTTTTAAACCATGAACCTTATTTCTCATAATTAACTGGAAAGCCTTCCCCTGTGTGTGCTGGGGTGTTTTTTATATCTTACATACACATGGGGTTTTTTTTTGTACAAAAGTGCATCTTTTAATTAAAGCAAACAAACCAAAATATAAGCCACATAGATTAGCGGTATATAGTCTACATTTGTAGCATTTGGCAGACACCCTTATCCAGAGCCACTTACATTTTTATGTCATTCATGCAACTGAGCAATTGAGGGCGAAGGGCCTTGCTCAAGGACCCAACAGTGGCAACTTGGTGGTTCTGGGGCTTGAACCACTGACCTTCTGATCAGTAGCACACACATGGTAGCATCAGAATTGTTGTATAAAAACATGATAATTGTAAGTCGCTCTGGATAAGAGCCTCTGCTAAATGTCTGTAAATGTCATGTCATTTCATTTCATTTTCTGAACCGCTTATTCCTAATTAGGGTCGCGGGGTGGCTGGCGCCCATCTCAGCTGACTCCGGGCGAAGGCAGAGTACACCCTGAACAGCTCGCCAAGCCATCGCAAGGCGTCTGTAAAAAATGTAAATGTAAAAAAAAAAATTTTAATTAAAAAAATAAAAATAAATAAAAAAATTAAAAAATTAAAAAATGTAGCCGCGAACCTATATATACCACCTGTACACCTACCTTTTTATGCACTTATTTAACCAACCAATCTGGTATCAGTGATGCAATCCATATAATGTTCATGTCAACTATCAAGATAGGAAGAAATGTAATCTCAGTGATTTTGGCTGTTGCCTGATAGTTACTGCCAGACAGGTGGTTTGAGTATTTCTGTAAGTGCTGATCTCTTGGGATGTACACCAACAGTCTCTAGAGTTTACTTCGAATGGTGCAATAAAGAATATACTCCGAGCAACAGTTCTGTGGCTTGAAATGCATTGATTATGAGAGACATCAACAGACAATGGCCGGACTGGTTCGAGCTGACAGCCGCCTTGGTAGAATTGTGGTTAATTGAAAAGAGACTGAGGC
Source organism: Neosilurus hyrtlii (assembly GCA_028564935.1). NCBI lineage: Eukaryota > Metazoa > Chordata > Actinopteri > Siluriformes > Plotosidae > Neosilurus > Neosilurus hyrtlii. Next base: position 10,371,843 of record JAOUQZ010000047.1, read on the forward strand.
GGCATGATGGCATAGTGGTTAGCACGTCCGCCTCACAGCAAGAAGGTCCTGGGTTCAAGTCCTGGGCTCGGGTGTTTCTGTGTGGAGTTTTCATGTTCTCCCTGTGCTTCTGTGGGTTTACTCTGTTTTCCTCCCACAGTCCAAAGCCATGCAAATTAGGCTAATTGGCTGTTCCAAATTGCCCATCCAGATGTGAGTGTGAAGTGTGTGTGTGTTTGTCAGCCCTCTGATGGTCTGGCAAGCTGTTTAGGGTGAACCCCACGTTCACCCAATGTCAGCTGAGATAGGCTCCAGCCTAAAAGGATTAAGGGGTTCAGCAAATGAGTGGGATGAGATGAGTGTTAGAAGCATCTTAATATGCACAACAAGTCAAACGTTCAGGTGAATGGCCTACAAGAGCAGACCATATCAAGTTTCAATTCTGTCAGTCAATAACAGAAAGCTGAGGCTACAGTGGGCACAGACTCACCAAAACTAGACAGTTAAGGACAAAGAAAATGTAGCCTGCTCTCATGAATGTCGATTTCTGCTGAAGCACACACATGGTAGCGTCAGAATTTGCTGCCAACAGCAGGAATCCATGGACCCAACCTGCCTTTTGTCAACAGTTTGGACTAGTGGAGGTGGTGTAAGGGTGTGGGAAATGTTTTATGTTGACCATGTGCATCTCTTCATGGCCACAATTTAGCAGTTTTGTAATGGCTACTTACAGCATGAGAGTACACCATGTCACAACAAAAGTCACTGCAGTGAATCACTTTTAGAATGGGGTAGTATGGGAGATTTACAGTATAAAACTGCATTTGAAAAATCTGTAGGAATTGCATGATGCAATCCATGTCAACATGGACCAGAATCTCAAAGGAATGTCTCCAGTATCTTGTGAAATCTATGCCATGAAGAACTTAGTGAGTTTATTATTAGCCTGCTTATGTAACTTAGTCACTAAATTATTATAGTGTTCCTAATAAAGTGCTCTTTGAGGGTATATACGAAGAAGAGTTTTTCCACACTGAAATGCCGTCATGCTGGGAAATTGCTTTTGACTACAGTAAAAAGCAAAACCTTAACTGTGTTTAATTTACGTCAACTTGTGAAAAACAATCGATGTGCAGTTGCTTTTTTCTAATTAAACGATGAAATATTATCCATCAGTTCATGTCACTGTGTTATATTTAATTATAAATTCATTTTATGAAATACAATACAGATGCTGTATTGCTTTGCATCAGTGGCATGCAGAAAATGTTCTGTCTAGTTAATCAGTACATATGGGAGGCTTCTTTGTACTATTGGTCATTAAAGCATCCACATTAAGAACATAAACAAGTGCCTTCTTTTATGTCTGGATGTATGGCATTACTGAGACTGAGATATTCGTGTAAGAAAGGAATATTAGTAATTTTTAGTAATGTATTCCAGCACTACTGGAATATAATTTTTCCTGTATGTTCTTCTTTCCTCTGATTATAGCCACAACCCCAAGCTAAGTACAGTGTGACTGAACCATCACTGTGGTACGTTTTACATAAGTCACTAAAGAAAAGGAACTGCAGTTTGTGTATTGTATTTTATGTTCCACAAGACACACAGTTATGATACCTTCTCTACCACCTCACATGGGTCATACCAAAGCTTTTGGTTATGGATTGTCTTTTTATGTTGTTGTATTAAGACATTTCGCTTCACTGGAACCAAAGGGCCCAAACCTGTTCCAGCATGACAATGCCCCTATGCATAAAGCAAGGTCGGTCAATACGTGGTTTACAATAGTTGTTTTGGAAGAGCTCAAGTGGCCGGGACAGAGGCATGACCTTAACCCCATTGAACACGTTTGGGATGCATGGGAACATTTACTGTGCCCATCATCCAACATCACCAAGGCTCTTGTGGCCTTAGAACAAAAAAGTGAAATCTAATTTAGGTGAGCATTCCAGCCGTTTGTAAAAGCATCTGTGTCAGCTATTACAGATATGAGTACTCATAGGGATGGCACAGTGGTTAGCATGTCCATCTCAGAGCAAGAAGGCATGGCATTTCTGCACTGAGTTTGTTTTCTCTGTTCTCTGCATGCATGTGTTTCCATTGGGTACTCCAGTTTCCTCCCACAGTCCAAGACATGCACGTTAGGCTCATTTCGGCCAGTATCGTTTGAGATAGGCTCCGGCCTCCCCTTTACCCTAGAGGAGTAAATGGATCAGCAAATGAACAAGTGAAACTGAGAGATATCTATTGAGTAAGTGTAGTATAAAATCCTAAATTCTTTCCCCATAATTCTTGGCAGATTTTCTCAAACTCTTCCAGTATTGTATTGTATTGGCTGTATGGTACATTGTCATGGTGTAATGGGCTGCTATAGCATGATGCTACCACCATAATGTTTCACCAAAGGGATGGGACTAGCCAATTCATAAGTGGCGCCTACTTTTCTGTAGAGATAGTGCTTGGAGATCAGGCCAACGAGTATGAGGAATCATTTTACTCATGCTCTCATAGTTATTTAAGTGCCTGCCATATGCCATTTACTTAGGAGTGGCTACGATCCAGCCACTGTAGCACAAAGGACATGGTTTTCCTTCTGGTAGGTTTTCTCATTTCCATAGAGGACTTCTTCCATGTCACAGTGATGGAGTGCTATGTGTTCAAGGGAACATGCAAAACTTTGCAAATATTTTATTTCCTTTACCAAAATTATTTACGGAGATCTGTGGGAAGCTACTTGGACTTCATGGCTTGCTTTTTTGGTATGACATGCGCCGTTATTTATGGAACCTTACAGGTGTGTGCTTTTTAAGAATCATGTCCCTTAATTTGAATTCAGCACAGATCACATCTCAGTATAAACAAAACAAACAACATTAGTACAAGTACAAGTAACAAGTACAAGTAACAAGAATTGCTCAATTTTGGGGTACTGTAAGGTGTCTGAATAGTTGCCTAAATCAATCCATTTGCATGCACACTAAAATTCCACTAGAATCCTAATTTGACAAAATTTGGTATGGGTCATGTAAACAGTGTGTTCAGTTTGGATATTCCAAATTTGGCCTTATTCTGAATTTAGCATTTTATGTTTGAGACGTGTAGGATATGCCAATATTATTAATTATATACATCTCAAGTGTGTTCTTTTGACAGTTTGCTACACATGATCTCTTTGCCTGATTAATGTGAACTTTGTGCATTATACACAAACCAACTAGACAATCAGAAGTATGTAGGCTGCATCTAAACAGTAATATTAATATTAGGCGGCTGGTGGTGTGTCAAAAAGGGAATCACATTTTAGGCCTACATCAATAAATTTGTCCATTATTGCATTATGTTATTTATATGTAAATTGTAATGTATGCCCTGTCAAAGATGGTCAAATTCCCAAAAGGTGGCTTTATTAAAATGTCAGCAGTACATTCTCTTTATCACTGGTCTTCCAGTCAGCCAGCTAACCTTGTCACACCAGTAGAGCTGAAAAGACTGGTACGTTTAAAATAACTGGTAAAATAATCCTGACTTTTGAACCAAATCAAACTTAGGGATTTAAGTGCTGTAATAATGAGTCTCTTGCATTGTATGCCGTCATACACAGATAGCTGAAGTTAACTAAACAAACAAACATTACTGAACTAAAAAAGCAAACTTAAGAACACTCTATTGATGTTTCTATTTACAGTAGGATATGCCATTTGCCGAACTGCTTAATCCTGCTAGGGTTGTGGGGAGGCTGGAGTCTATCTCAGTCAACTATGGGTGAGGGCGGGATACACTCTGAAAAGCTTACCAGACCATTGCCTGGCCAACACACACAACCATTCACTCACTTGCATGTAGGGGCAATTTAAAACAGCCAGTTAGCCTAATGCCGTTGTCTTTGGACTGTGGGAGATAACTGGAGTACCCAGAGGAAACCTACTCAAACTCCACAGGTTCACTTATTATTGTTAAAAAATTTTCTCAAAACAAAAACAGAAAATGTGCATTTGCTATATTATGAGCTATCGTTTGTAACTGTGTGGCACTAAAGGAAATGTAATCCAGTTTAGATTAAAGCTGTAACCTGAAGGGGTCTGAATATTTTTTCAAACCTATTGTATGTGCTCTTTGTTTTTTGCTATTAAGCTTAGTATAAGATGATCATATATCACATGTTTGGTTCGTAATGTAAAGCTTTATTGAACTGATCTGATGTTGAAGTGAAATTAAAAAAAGACGGCTTTACCTGTTTTTATTGACAAACACTTTTGAGGCTGTTGCAGGCGATAGACTTTAGTGCTTGGGTTACATTTCATGTGACAACTTTTAAGTTATTGAAAAATGAAATGTGTAAGTCAGGATTATTACACCAGGCAATACCATGACTGGTTTGATTCAACTGCATTACACAGAAGGACAAGTGTCAGATACTATGTGGAATAATTCTTATCCTAATTAAAATTTCCCAGAACAACAGGCTTCACATTCTAAATTAAAACTGGTTCTATATATCTTTAAAATATTTTAAATATTTGAAGTACAGTATGTTTTCTTTCTTGTTGTCCCTAAAAGGAGCATTTGTAACTGTCTCGTGATCCAGGAAATAAGCCATAATTGTCTGGAAATGGAGCCAATGCTTGCATGCATGTGCATGCACGCACTCTCTCTCTCTCTCCCTCTCTCTCTCTCTCTCTCTCTCTCTCTCTCTCATACACACAAAGGCACACATACACTTACACAAACACAAACAAAGCAAAAATGGCCTGAAGCCACATATTACATTTAGTGTTTCTATCTGGAAAGCTGAGGTGTGGATCAAGCTCGGATTTCAAAACACAGGCCTACTCTGAGTTTGTGGAGGAGAGGAGAAGATGGCTTAAAAATTGTGAAAAAGTGAAAAAGTGGCTCTGCGCATTATAAAACTAATGCAAAAGAGTTCATATTTATCTATAATGTGACATGCCTGTTCATGTGTACTATAAAAAAAAAGTCAGATTGTAACACTGATGCCGCTTTCTGGACTACACTTCCTGTTCGAGTTTATCTGTAAACACACAGGCATTTTTCCCTACCCACTGTTGTTGTTCCTTGCCACAAATAACAAACCATGACAGTGTACTCTGTAAATTAAATGTCATCTTAAACAGCTAAACATTTGCACCTTTGATGCAGTAGCAGTAGGTGTGGGATTTTGGAGTGAAATTTTCTTAGGCCAGAGTGCGTACTGCACACTTTGAAGGAATAAGTTATATATATATATATATATATATATATATATATATATATATATATATATATAAATTATTATTATTATTATTTTATATATATATAGTCTTGTAATGGCCTTGTGAGCTGTCCAGGGTGTACTCTGTCCTTGCCCAGAGTCTGCTGAGACTTAATTAGGATTAAGGGGTTCAGAAAATGAATGAATGAATGAATAATATATATATATATATTAATGATTGAAATTATTTTAGTTCTTAAATATATAATTATTTATTTACTGCGCCATAACCCATTACTGTCATAGGTGAGTAATATTGGATTACATAAGCGCCATTCTAAGAGATATTTATCATTTGTTTATATCAGTCTGCTCGTCTGTGTTTGTTACATTTATTTACTGTATTAGCTGAACCGCTGGAGCCTATCTCAGCCAATTCTGGGCGAAGGTGGGGATACATCATAAACAGCTCACCAGTTCATTGCAGGGCGAACACACACACCAATTTGGGTCAATTTGTTACAAAAAAAATTTTTGTTATGTAAAATGTCAATTCTATCAGTAGTGCACTAACTATTGCTACAGTTACTATGAGCCGTCCGTCTATGTGGCATAGTTCCACACAACGCTCTACACAGCTATGGCTTCTTTGGAATTATTCTTACAATTAAACTAAAATACTTGACCATATCTTATTCGAAATGCCAGTTACTTAATATTTATGTATTGCTTATAGAACCATTGTAAGAAAACAATTCTTCACTTGCAAAGATGCATTTCTGCTACAGCTGAACAGTCTAAGGCTCGATCACACACTGATATTCAGCATTATGGCATATAGCAATATTAGGTCATTAATTCCGATTCTGATGAAACTCTATTCTATTTTTCATCAGTGCATGTTCTCTTTTTTCATGTAATGCACTTGGATATGGGGGCGGCATAGTGACTCAGTGCTTAACACTGCTATCTCACAGCAGCAATGGTCAAGGTTCAAATGTTGGCCAAGGACCAATGGGTTTTGCCTGTTTTTCTTATTCCTGTGTGAGTTTCCTCCAAGTACTCTGGTTTCCATCCATAGTCCAAAGACATGAACACTGGGTCAGCTGGCTCCTTTATATTGCCCATAGATGTGGATGTGAGTATGAATGGTTGTTTGTCTCAGTCAGTGGATTGGTGACATGTTCAAATTGTGCCTTTCATTACACCTGAAGTCAGCTGGGGTTCGGTCCAGTTTTCCTAGTGATTCTGACATATAAGATAGGATGGACTGATGGATGGATGGATGAATGGATGGGTTTACATTTTGATATGCATAAGAATGGTGTTCTTATAAAACATCTAATATCTACTTTTCCCCAGAAAAAGAGTGGACAGGAACCTTGCGTATTACACAATATTCTCACCGACTCACCCTTTTTTTTTTTTTTTTTTGCAAAACACTTACTTCTACTAGGAGACTACTTATCTCAACCCTCCCTGGGAGAAGGTTGGAAACCCCTCTGAACAGTTCGCCAGCTCAATGCAAAGCCGACAACCATTCACGATCACACCGAGAGGCAAATTGGAACAGCCAATCCGCCTGTCAGTTGTGCATGTCTTTGGACTGTGGGAGGAAACTGGAGTACCCGGAGGAAACCCACGCAAGCACATGGAGAACGTGCAAACTCCACACAGAAACGCCCGGGCTGGGGATTTGAACCCAGGACCTTCTTGCTGTGAGGTGGATGTTCCAACCATTACGCCACCTCGCAGCCCCACTACCCAGCATGCACTTTTCTTAAACGCTGCACTGGTGTTGTGTAGGTTGGCTAGAGGGGTGTGTTGAGTTACACAGTTCCCAGAGAATACCGTTAAAACGGGACTGGTCACTTTTAATGATCTGTAAGCAATATTTAGACGACTCTGAGGCTGGCGAATGTCAGCTCTGTTGGAGCGCCACAGTGGGCAGTAAACAGAAAGGGGGCGGGGATTGTCTCCGTCGTTCTCCAATCAGATCTCGCGCTGCTGATGGGGTGAGCGCGTCACTGGCGATGCAGCTCGCGCTCGCTTACTGCTGTTGTCACGGCGAAGCAGAACTCCAGCATCCAGTCTTTTCACTTTCCGTTTTACATCTGTAGCCGGAAATCGGACCCGCTTTCACTCTGTCCCCATAATGCACCGCGCGTTCCATAACCACAATAAACTATGCAAAAGGTTCCTGAAACAGGAGCCCCTTCGCATTTCCGTAGAAACGTCTCCGTGTCAAAACGCGCCTCCAAAACAACAAAGTGTCCCGTGCACGTGACTGACGTATCAATTAATCCCAGGACAATTCTTGTCCTGGCATGCCATGCCCCTCGCTTTCTAACTCAAACTTCAACACTAATGTTTGCTCTCTGTGCTGTCTGCGTGGGTTGCTATAGCTGGTTTGAGGATGCATTTCCATTGACCAATCACAGGCCGTCATCCCTGCGACGTCATACCACAATGCTAGAAGGGGCGTGGCTCCGGCAAATTTGAATGAAGAGTGGAGCTTTCGGCGCCATTTTCGAGTGAGCAGCCGTAGGAATAACAGCTGCTGCGGTGCGGCTTTGAGGGGTTTTTTCCTCCCCCTTCTGTCGTATAAGGCTTAAATGTCAGCTAAATTTATTTATTTATTTTTTTTAAAAATAAACGCGTCTCAACGTTCGGAATTTTAGGGAGGAAAATGAAGAACAGGAACAAACAAACACCAGCGCTGAGCTGAGGAGGAGTGATGGAGACAACAAGCGAGCAAGTTGGAGGGCAAGTAACGTTAGCTGAAGTGGAGCTAGCGAAGCTAATCCTGCTAGCATCGCGAGTGAGAATCGGCGGTGGAAGAGTCTACAATTCAGATTGTATGTGTGTGTGTGTGTTTTTTTTAACGTTGGATTTCTCTCTTTTTTTTAAATCTGGAAAAATTCTGAAAATTAGCTCGCGCGATGAAGGAGCGGATACGACCGTTTGCTGGTGACGGTTTGTTGTTTTTTCGGCATTTTTTGAAAGCGCCGTTTGAGCGGGATTGGAGAAGTGCACGAGCCGGACGCAGCCTATCAGCACTGAGAAACAAACACCACCGGGATGGAGTCTCTCTCTCTCTCTCTCTCTCTCTCTCTCTCTCTCTCCTTCACTCTGCTCACCGATTCCTTTCACACGAAATAATATTTCCCCCCATTACAGAATACATATTTTTTACATTTCTTCTACACTGATGGAGGATGTGTTTCCTTTCTGACCATAGAAGCCAAAAGGATTATCAGTGCTACGGTTTGGGTTTTTAACCGACTGACAAGGTCTGAACTCCATTCCACAAGAAAACTGAATATATTTCTATGTTTGTGTGTGTGTGTATATTTAAAGCTGTTAGACGCATTACACGAACCCGACCCACTCCCTGAAACTGTAAGTAACCCGATTATAGTTTTAAACGTCGTGAATAAATAATTTCAGCAGTACCTTTTTTAATTTTTTTTTACCTCAGATAAGCGGTTTGCTGTGCACGCGCGTGCTTAACTGCTGGATGGGCTTTGAAACGGAGGCGCGTCGTGATGTGGCGGATCTGCTTCACCTCGCCATTGCAACATCACCCTCGCAACTTTAGCCAGGCAGTTGAGCTTAACATGTCCACACACACACACGGCAAGACCCCCACTGTGTGATCCAAAGCAGTGCATTTATACAGTAATGTCCCAGACTGTCTGTTAAACCCACTTGGACACTAATCGTACCTCAAATTCCTACCTAGATTAACGTTTTAGTGTCAACCGAAGCTCCTGTTAAGTTCAACACCGTTCTTTAGTCTGAGGATAGGACTATATTTGCCCCCACGTCATGTAGTGCACCTCAGGGCCCCAAGTGCCATTAATAGAAAGCAAATTTCTATTGCTAGCAAGCTATAGGGCCCAATTGTGATGGACCTTGTTTTATGTTTACGTGTAGTTTGGCATGCTTTGCTCTGGAGAAAGCTGAAATCACGCCGAAAGGTCATCAAGTCATTACCGTGACACTTTGACCTCGTAATGGGTATAATGGATGGTACTCTCCGACACTCCCCCTCCTTTTAGCAAAGAAAAACAACAAGAAAAACCCATAACACTACAGTTTATCAGCGCATGATGATACGGTGCATTTTATTAAGCTGAGATAATTGATGTGCTCCTCATTAGGATGCTGCTAAAGGTTTAATGAAGTAAGGGCTGCTCTGTATGTCCAATCTAAGGAATCGAGTTAGAAAATATCGAGTTTTCCACTTCTCTGGATTGGATTTCCTTTTCACACCTCACTTCAGAGAGGACTTTATGACGACAGGCTGCACTGTAATTGAGCAGATCACTTGTAGGGAAATGCACCGAAGCTGTTCAGAGTGTCAGTAATTGATAATAGTCAGTAGCGTTGATAGTCAGTACAGTGTTACGCAACAGTGTATATAGTATGACGTTATACCAAGAAGTGATCCTGCACACGAACGTTAATGCTGTATTTGTTTTAGCGTCATGACTCACGAGTCTCTCCTCCTCCATGACACTGTTATTGTGTGGCTTGTACACTCAACTGCTTTACTGCTTGTACAGGACCAACAACATATAAGCCCTTATATTATTAGACCTCTTATTTAGGTGTGTGTATGTCAGTCAGTGCAAGAGTTTTAATCTAATTTTATATCAGTATTTCATTTGCTGGCAGTGTGCGGGCTTCCTCTCGTGGGTTTTTGGGACCATAGGGAAACCCCCTCAAGTGAACCGCAACCAGCTCTATCTTCTTCACATTACCTTTTAATCAGCAAGCACACATGTATATAAAACACACACAAACACACACACTTTCTAACTCAGTCATGTGCTTCTGCCTTTTTTTTGTATGTGTGTGTATACACACACACACCTCATACTATTGACATGTAACTGTGTTTATATTTATATATCATGCGTGTGGCCTTAATATAGCCTAATGTGCTGTTGTATTTTTTTCTTTTTTTATTTTTAGTCTGTTCCTGAACATCAAGCATCAACATACAAACCTTTAGTACAAATTCTGTGCATATGCTGGGTTTCTAAGTGAACATCGACCAAAGCTGTGACCATTTTTCCACCTATTTTTTAGCCGCTATGTGGTTTGGACTTAAAATGCTTTATCCTCATAATTTGTTTCTTTCTTTTTCTTTTTTTTTTTTTTTTTGTACTAAATTTAATCCAATTTTTTGCTTTGAATCTCATTGATTTATCCTGTTGTGCAGAATATACTATGCAGTTTGATACCTCTCTTTCTCTTCTGATTTAATGCTGTGTAATTTGTGAGATGTTTTAAACCCAAATCAGGCCTCAGTTCATCTCTTTTATTAAGTTGCACCTTTGTACTAAATTCCCCCTTAATCATTAGTTTGCACCAAAGACCCAGTGTACACATGAGTTGTGTATGAATTGTGAAGAATTACTCAAAGTAATGTACAAGTTTTTTTGGCTGGTGTAATATTTTGAGTAGTAGTGGTAGGATTAGTAAATTTATTAGTAGACAGTGAAATAATGCTTGAAGTAAGTATGACTTTACAGATTATATGGATGAGCACTATATATATA
>JAOUQZ010000047.1:10390867-10405327 GCA_028564935.1 Neosilurus hyrtlii
TACATGCATGTTTATTTATTTAGCCTTTTAGTCTTGCGAAATGGCATGCTATGGTGTGTAATCGATCATCGTCTTATTCATATATACATCTGCCCCCCCCCATCTTGATAAAACTATTTTATTTTGATCAGTGGCAGGCTGCAGTGTTACAACGAATGACCAAATTAAGCCCTGAATTCAGCCGAGCCTACATACTGAAATTGACTATTCAACTTTGTCAGTGTTCGTTTACTAGACTAAGAGAGAGTTTTCCATATGAACCATGATCATTTGTGTGTATTTTTATTAGGGGCCATGATTTTGATGCAGCCCGGAATGAACACGAGTCGTGTGAACGCTTTATAATGCAGTCAGCCCGAAATGCTGTGACCCCTGATCATAAGGAAGGAAAAGGCATGGATGTGTAAATAGTTAGACTGATTATCATGGTATTTAGGTTTGTGCTTGTAATTATTTAAAGAACAAGGATAAAGAGCTGAAGTACAGCTCCCATGTGTTCTCTCACACAGCTGGGTGACGCACTCATTCACTGCTATTCAGTCTTTCATTCATCTGGCGTTATATAACATGTATTTTTTATAAACTATGCTGTTGGGATGGGGGCACAACTAATGTCACTTTTCATGCAGAAATTGCCTGGTAACAGTCGGCTAAATTTATACTTCCTGTATGCTTGACTTGATCGGTGAACCGATGGTGGCGATGACGTCACGGTGCTTATTTACTGGAGAATTTGATTTCGGATTTCAATTGTGAAGAAACTAAAAGACGTGAGTAGGAGTCTCCCACGGATAATTTTGATTTTGATGTGGGCCTATGTACAGATGGTTACTTAAGACACCATTTGTGCCAACAGGTGCATGGAATCAGGCCCAATGATATGTTTAGCTAGTGGTGCAGAAATAGCACAAAGTTACAGGTCCACCTCAGTTACAAACTAACCATTATTTAAATTCATACGATTTCATTCATCAACCTGGCCGTCTTTGAGAAAATAAGTTATCAGCAACGAAACCTATAAAGTATTGTTATGCAATTAGTTTTTACATAAGTGAGAACATGTCGTAAAGAATACCAAAATGCGAATAATGCACTCACAACATTACATATTTAGATATAGCGAAAATTAAATCAAATAAGGTGTTCATCTCCCCATGGCTACACTATACACACGGTAACATTTACTGAGTTCCCTTTATATTTATGTAAATGATTTATATATATATATATATGCGGGAAAAGTAAAAATAATCTGTACTACAGGGAAAATGCGGATGACGCGCTGATTGGTGGGGAGAAGTTAGTGGGGGATCCCCGTACAACCCAGTGACTTTCATTGTGAGAGAACACGTCTGGTTATAATTACTTGAAAGAGGTTTGGAAAGCAGGTTTACTAAGCCTCAACACACTGCACGACTTAATTCTAACCAAGCAAGTCATTTGCTAGTTAACCAGTATCTTAGTTTAAGTTTTAGCCAAATCTGAAACCACACTCCACAATTAAATATCTCAGTTAAAGAAATAACTAGTGTTCCTTTCCACCCAAGTCCACTTTAATTAGCACACACGCTGTCTGTGCATTTGTTTAGTAAAAATGTAATTACAAATTCAGTAATGCACACAAAAACGCTGGGGGGAAAACATGTATTTCAATTACAGTGTGGGATAATAAGCGCAATGGTGTGTTTAAACGCATCAGTGCACCTCAGCCTCCGATGGCAAATGAGAAAAGTCCACCGAGTGAAAAACAAAATCAGCTGATAAACTCTGACGTGGTGTCGATGAGCTCAGTAATGCAGTTCCTGCAGAGCTCGGTGAGGAGGACGCACACTCCAGCCACCTCCTGCCAACAAAGGCCGAGCCACTGGAGCATTTCTGCAGGAGCAGGCACGGAGACGCCGGAAAATACGGATACCGCTTTAGTGGAGAGACTCGGGGAGAAACAGTTCGAGGGGAGAAAGTTCAGCACACATAGGCAAGCGCACACCAGTATGGCGAAGCACCACAGGCTCCGAGAGAGACATTTAGGGCCAATGCGAGCCGCCGGCGACCGGATAGCGCCGCCCTCGTGCGGAGCGCGCAGCGCGTCCACGTCTCCAAGACGCACACGGTCCCACTCGTGCACGTCGAAGCTTGGCACGAGCGCGCCGACGTCCACGTCTGTGCGCGCGGGCAGCGGCGTCTCGCGAATGGCGCGCACCTTCTCACGGAAGTCCTGCATGCACTGCAAGAAGGTGAGCGGGTCTGACAGCGAGCGAAATGACTCGGCGAGGCGCAGTGCGCGCTGTTGTTCCTCGAGCGCCGAGCGGAGCTGGTTGATCTCCGGGTCGAAGGTCTGCATGACTGCGAGCTTTAGAGCTTCAAAGTCCGAGAGGATCTCGCTGCGCTTGTGCTCGAGCGAGCGAAGCAGCTTGTCGAAATAGTCCGAAACCCGATCCACATCTCGCGAGGCCATCTGCAGCGCTTTTTTCTTCGCCCCCTCGAGCGCTTCCAGGCAGGAGAGCACCTCGGCGCCTTTCCAGTTCTCCACAGCACGGAGCAGCTCCTCGAAGGCGACCTTCTCTCGCTCGTACGCCTCCTCCAGCGCGCAGAACTTGTGCCCTTTGTGTTCCCCTGTAGTTGCGCAAAAGCCACAGATGAGCTTCAGGTCCGTGGCACAGAAGATGTTCAGGGGTTGCCCACTGTGAGCACGACACTGAGACATCCTTGGGCTCGTGCGGATCTTGTTGTACTTCTCGACGATGCTGCGCAGGGAATAGTTCACTTGTAAGCTCGAGATCCCGTTGTGCGCCGTCTCCTTTCGGCACGTGGGACATTTGAATGGAGATCTCCACACCAGGCTGCGGTTATCCTCCAGGATGCCTTCCAGGCACCTCTTGCAGAAACTGTGGGAACACGGCAGCACACGTGGGTCCTCGAAGAGACAGCAACATATCGGGCATGTCAGGTCCTCCTCCAGCAGATCCATCGCGGGCTGGAACGAGATTAAATCAACATGAAAACGGGTCAGCGACAGTAAAATCGATGCCACTCATTAGTGACTAATGTGAATCTTACTCCCGTATGTCACTCCAGTGCTGAAGCCAAGCTGGTTCAGAGTAGACATACGGCACATCACATAACCTGTTCTATAAATTCCAGCCAATAAACACAAACAAGCAAAAGAGATGCAGCAGATGGTTAGTCTGTGTCTCTAAAGTTGCTTCTCCATGCAGAACATCTGGCTGGCCCCCCCCCCCCCCACCCTGCACATAAGACTGAGGATCTTAGCCATGAAACCGCTGAGTAATGTTCACGTCTAGTGCGTGGAATATTAGTGGCTCTGTCCTGAAATACACATAGTTATAGTGCGCAAAATAAACAGCCCAAGTTATCTCCGTTGACGCGACTATATGCAGCTACAACTCTGGTTACAAGTCCATGCGCCCTGACACTGCGCCTGGGAATATCCAAGACCCGCTCATCCTGTCGGTTGTCTCCCCACGATTGTGCTTCAGGAAGCTCAGAGAGGAACACACACACACGCACACACACACGCACGCACACGGTGTCCTGCCACTAAGGTAGCAACTGATGACTACTGAAGAGGAAAACGTCAGCAACTGGACCGGAACGCGCGCGCGTACTCTGAGCTCAGGCGCTTTTGCTGCAGTACGCGACGCAATCGAGAGGCTTGTTGCTGTGCAGACTTCGCTCTTTCCAAATGAGGAAACTTTAACCATTTAAGCTCAAGACACCAATATCCACAGTGTTTAAACACGCGTTCACAGGATTAAAAATGTACAACACTGCTATAGGTGCAGGCGACTTATTTCGAAGGCTCATGGCAGTAGGTTATAATAATCAAGCGCAGTGGCATCATGTCCTAGTCCACTGAAAACGTTTACACACTCAGTGCAGCATTACACATCCAACACAGAGGATTCCTTCTTTTCTAGTGGTGGTGATGGTGGTGATTTGGGTGGGTTGGGGGCTGTTGCTATGCAAAAAAACATCACAAAGTGAGAAATAACCGTCCACTCACCCATCAACATTTTTACACGCATGGTGCCCATACGCAGTATTATTATCATCATCATCATCATTATTATCATACTTGTTATTATTATCATTATTATTACTATTATTATTTAATCGATCTAAGCTCGCATAGATCATAAGCATAACCCTGCGGAATAAACATAGTTATTTATTTTTGCAACTGCTGCATCACGGTACTACAGAGCAGAGCAATCAAGCGCCACAAACAGCTGAGCGCAGACGCGTCACCTCTGCGCCGCGCCATGTGTTAGGAGCTCGCGCGCCGTCCGCATCCATCCAATAACCGGCGCGTCACGTGTGAAAATATTTTTGACCTCATTATTTTTCTTCCCCCTGTTTCCATGCCGCCAGTGAGAACCCGCGCGCGCTCTGAGCGGAGGGGGGGCGCCTCTGATTGGACGAACCCGCACAGAACTGTGACGGTAAGTAACACGGCGCGCCGCTAGAGCGCACTGTTGCGCTGCGGCCGCAATGTCCCCGCCCCCTTTTTTCCTCCCTCCCAGTTCTTTCCTAAGGGCTTCCGTGACGTTTCAGATCCCACTTCCGGTTTTTCTTGCAGTGACGCTGAAACAGATATGGCCGCAATGTTTACGTGCTGCCTGGGCTGCTGTTGTGGTGACGGAGAAACCGAACACAAACCTCTTAAAGAAATGCCCACGGTTCAGCTCGACACGCACCATATGGGTACGAACGATTAACCGGTTACCGGCGATAATAACAACAAACAAAAACAAGCGATTCCGCTTCAGTCAGTGATTCAGCAACACAGACAGACTTCCTGTAGCCATCTTGCACTCGCTTTTGTTCGTGTTTATAAAACCATATTTCAGTGAAACCAGAGAAGAAAACTCTTTTAACTCCTTCAAGTCTGTCAGGGCTTGTTTTCTCTTCTCTTCTTTAGTTAGCATCTGAAGTTAGCATCATGCTAGCATCTGTTTGCTACTCTGTTTCGACGTTGCCTTGGAAACCGTGTTTCTTAACGAGCTCTCCAGTGTCTAAATTCACCCAGTACACACACAAATCTGTATCTGCAGTTGTTATCATGAAATACATACCCAGTAAAGAGGGAGAGAACGGTGCAGAGAGGTGAGTGTGTGTGTGTGTTTGCTCCTGCAGGCTCGGATGTGGTGGTGGTGAAGAGAGGGAGGCGGATCTGTGGGAGCGGAGCATGCCTCGCCAACGCCCCTCTCCACCAGAACAAGAGCTACTTCGAGTTCAAGGTCCAGTCCACGGGTGAGTAAGCAGGGAGGACGTGAGGATCAACCGCCGTGACTGGGATGTCAGTTGCATGCCATGATACTGATGATCAGAGGAAGGGTGTGACGATACACTCTGGTCTCCATTCGATACCGAAGAAAGAAAGAGGAGATGTTGATTTGGGCACCGACTTAAAAGCTGAGCTCCTGATAGAGGTCTCGATTAGTAGGGAGCTGACCGTGGTCTTTAGGAGCTTTTCGGTCTCCGGGAGCACCGGAGGGCAGAGACATGAGGGATAATGCTTGAATGTTTACATACCGTACCAGTCAAAAGTTTGGACACGGGTTCTTGTGTTTTCAAGCTTTTGATTAGTTTTTATGGTAGTGTATTTGTCACGTACAAAATCATACACCATGTAGTAAAAATGCTTGTTACGGCTGTCCTAAAATTTAAAGAATAAACTATCGATATCAAGAAGAAAAATAACAATAACTGAAGGACGTTATAGTGAAAGGTCAATAGAAATATAAAAATGTAAAATATAAAATAAAATTAAATATAGGATGCAAAAATATATGAATGAAATTTAAATGCAGTGGCGATTTTACCAGTAATATTGTATGTCAAGTGTCTGTAACGTGTAAACTGTACCAGACCTCGCATACCAAAATCACTCAACGCCAAAAATTCAGAATTATTTCAGTAATTTTTTCATTTTATGAACACACACAATTTAAAGAGTGTTAATTATAAATGTATATTGTTTTGTCATCCATCCCTGTTTTTATAATTTATATTAACTGGGTTTAAATCAGTGAAATTAACATCAGGCAAGTTGGATGTTGCACAAGTTCCTGATTTCCCAAATTCGAGTTTGACTGTCCTGTTGCCTCTCATCACAACTTTGACCGCAGAAAGTTTTTCAGAGTTATGGGTACAGTGGATTGCAGAATAACTTCAGGAGAAGGAGAAAATGAAAAAAAACTGAGCCCGGTGAGGGAACATATAACAGCCGCTACAACATGCAGTAACACTCAAAAGTCTGGACCCACCCACTCATTCTAACTCAAATAGAAGGTGTGTCTGAACTTTTGATCGGTACTGTATATTATGTAGTGTTATAAATGTATAAATACATATAACAATGTGGTATCAGGAAGAAAATAATATGAACAATACATTGTTTGTCTTGAAAAAATTCAGGCTAATTGCATTTTGGACAAAAGTGAGATTCCCACTGGACATTTTCTGCATTTTTCTAATTGGTTATTAATAGTTCATTATTAGAAAAATAAATATGAATATGCACTTTAAATAAATCATGCATTAGTGACTATATCCTGGTGCTGTTCTGCACAAGGTATATTTTATTTTGTATGATTTTTACAAAGTGTCTGTCCAGAAGGTCCACTCCTTTTTTTTGACTTTTTTGTTATTTGCTCTCACAAGAAATGCATTGTTGGAAATCTGATATACTTTCTTTTTAATTAAACTACAGGCCAAGTCCAGCTCACCAACTCATTTTATGTGTCCCGTGAGTGCCTTTAGAGAATACGGTTATCATACATTCTTTGCATCAACCTTTACCATGAAATGTGATTCATCGTCTTTCCACTAGGTGGCAGCAACCTGTTTCAAATAAACTGCCAGTCAATCATGACTCAAGAAAGATTGTGTTGTCAGAAAAGGAAAGTGAAAAGAGTAAAAGAGAACAAATACCTAAGCTGATAATTTTGCCATGCGGAATTCATTTCATGCCATTTTCGAAATGGATGTTCAGGGATTACTGGGCACGTGGTGACCTAGAAATTTTGTGATGTGGCCTGTGCTGTCTGTTCAAAAGTGTTTCCTCCAAAATACAGGTTTATATCTTCAGTATATTAATACTGAACATGGAAGATCATATCTACAAAGAAAATAAAATTACAGCTATAACTTAAAGTTTTCTTAATCCTGATAGTTAATAACTAATTAAAAATAACAGCAAATTTCATACACATTTTTTAAACATTATTGGGACTACTTACTTCAGATCACATGAAAGAAGTATTTTGTACTTTTTGGTGCAGTATGCCAAGCTATCTGTGAATTTAGTTTTTTATTTCATACTCATTGTGCATACTTAATATTTTCCCTAAATAAAAAAATGTAAAATTTATGAAAGTGTGCAACTTGTGCCTGGAAATAAATTCTGTTGGATGCTGCTTCTGTAGGTGTGTGGGGAGTTGGGGTGGCCACACAGAAGGTGAATTTAAACCAGATACCTTTGGGTCGAGACAGTCACAGTTTGGTTCTCAGGCACGATGGATCTGTCTATCACAACAATGAAGAGAAGAACTGTCTGCCTGCTAACAGTGTGCCTCAGGAGGGAGATATTGTGGTAAGCATGTTGTAATTTTAAAACACCAAATGTAAACTGTATGTATTTAAAGTGTTTCATTCTAAAATGCAGTATATCCCAGATTCATGCTTAGCAATTGTACAATATTTGTTTAAATGCATTTTAATATTTCAGATAATCAATTAAAGTGTTCCAGATTCATGCTGAGCAATTATACAATATTTGTTTTAATGCATTTTAATATTTCAGATAATCAATTAAAATGTTCAGTTTTTACACTTTTTACTATATAAACTATTTTTATTTGACAAATATCTGTATATAATAGTGTAAAAATCCAACGTTTTCATATAAATGAATAATTATCAGCCATGCGATGGTCTGGTGAGCTGTTCGGGGTGTATCCCACCTTCTCCCAGTGTTGGCTGAGATTAGACCCATCCACCTTGTGACCCTAGTAAGATTAAGAAGTACGGCAGATGAGTGAGTGAGACGAGTAAATAATTATCAGTTACATGATAGTGTGCAATCATATTACAAATAAAAATAGTCAATATTATTGGGTGGCATGTTTAGTTAGGGTAGCACTGTTGCCTAATTCTGGGTTTAAATCTCGTGGCTGACATGAGCCTTTCTGTGTGGACTTCTCATGTTTTCCCCATGCCTTTATAGATTTCCTCTGGGTGCTCCAGTTTCCTCTCACAGTCCAGGCATGCAACTGTCTACTTTAATTTGCCCCAAGGTGTAAATGTGAGTGTGAATGGTTGTTTGTGTGTATGTTAGCTCTGTAGTAGACAGGTGACCTGTCACAGAACAACACACACACATAACCACTCACACTTACACATGGGGTCAATTTGTAATAGCCAGTTAACCTAATGCACACGTCTTTTCACCGTGGGAGGAAACTGGAGTACTCAGAGGAAACACAATGCAAGGATGAGGAGAAGATTAAAACCCCACACAGAAACGCCCTGGCCTGGAAAATGAACTCGGGACCTTCTTGCTGTGAGGTGGATGTGCTAACTAGGTGGATGCGCCACTGTGCCGCCCTTAATACCATTTAATAAATCAAAATAATAGGAAAGAATGTTACCTGCGGTAACTCGGGGAAGGTGGAGTCTCAGCCAAAGTAAAATGTGAACATTAGTCATTTTCTGAACCGCTTAATCCTAATTAGGGTCGCAGGAAGGCTGGTGCCCATCTCAGCCAACTCTGGGCAAGGGCAGAGTACACCCTGGACAGCTCGCCAGGCCATCACAGGGCAGAAACACGCTGACGGCTATGCAGCTACTCTTTACTAACGACAGCAATGGTTCTTTTACATGCCTCTCACCACAGACAGTGTGAGACATGGCTGGCCTTTGATAACCCAGTAACTTAGCAGTGACAACTCGGAGATAATGGGGATAGACCCCCCCCGACCTTCAGATAAGTAAGCCAGCACCCCAACCACCGAGCCACCACTGCCCCAAAATCATAAAATTATCTATATAAATTCTTATTTGTGCTATTTAGAAACATAAACTAAAACAAAATTTTTATGGTTAATTTTTTTGACATTTTTAAAGGCATGCAGTTGTTACACAGGCTCCAGGATGGCATCTTTTGAAACCCATTTAAAGTTTTAGTGTATAGTGTGTACTACACAGAAACACAAAAAAAGGAAACTAAAACGAGACTTTAATTGTTTAATGTGCACTCCCTGATAGCATAGTTTAAAACAGAAAGTTTGAATAAATAGCTTTTTTGACCCTTAACCCCACAGAGGCCAGATTGGGTCACTAGTTTTTTGTTGTATTTTTTTGGGGAAAGAATTTTTTGGAATTTTTAGAATTTCAGAATTAGTGACCATGACAACACCGTGAGTTATTGTGTGTTGTTTTGATTCAGACTTTACCCTGAGCTTGTAAGGTGGAATATGCTTGTTATCCTGAGATAGCTTGACAATCAGATCACGCTTTTCCTGTGTAGTACTAAATAATTTTATGCTGACAGTGCTAGTGGGAAAGTTTATTTAAAGCTCTAAGGCCTAGAGGGTTAATTCTGCTGAGATATCACGCTGTATTGATGAAACAGACGCGGTGAAGAACAGGGAAAAAACTAATTTTTAATCCCTTAAACCAACATGTATTTGTATGTCCAATCAAGACCTATATAGAGTTCTCATTTGTTTTTTTTTTTGTATTTTTAAGTGTAACCCATTGATATAGTTGCTCTCTCAATCCCTCTGCCACACTTGGAAAAAATGTATCAGTAAATAGATCATTATGAAACCCTCATTAGATTAGCAATGTGCTGTTCAGTGCTTATCTGATCTCAGGCTGTTTAATGGTGTGTTAAGGCTAATGGGTGAAGATCAAGTTTCATTCAGCTTTATGAACAGATTCTGATGTTCTGGTTCATGTTTGCATGTTTTCCAGGGACTAACTTATGACCATGTGGAACTGAACCTGTATCTGAATGGGAAGAACATGCAGTGTCCAGCCTCAGGCATTCGAGGGACTGTGTATCCTGTAGTTTATGGTCAGTTATACGTATTTCCATTTGCTTTTCTTGTAGGCTGATCTGTTGATAATTCTCCTATGCCTGATTGTGGTTTGACAGAAGTGGTACGAACTCATCACATGACCTGGTTTTACTGTGGTGACTTCTCTCTACCCACAGCTGACGCATGATCACTCCCCCACTGCTATACAGTGTCTTTCTTTACCCAAACATAATTTTCATTTCATCTCATCCAATTTTGGTCTTAATGTCTTAACTATAGTCAACTGGCCAGTTATTCATGTGATCTTTAGGAAAGTGTAGATGGACAGCAGTGCTGTTTTTGGAGACTGCTGGAATTTTTCTTTGGTTATCCAGCTGAGTTATAGGTTACCTGTGGTGTAGCCTGGTGTGGTAACTTCACATAGCATGGATTTAATAGATCACCTGGGTGACATTTGATTATGATTGAATGCTTACTGTGTATTATGACATCCTATATACTGTTTTTTTATGTACTGATAGTACAAACATTTAGATATTCAGTTACAATACATAAATAGGTCCCTGTTGTTTAAATAGAACCACTCACCTGATCCCAGTGACTGAAAACGGCTGAGTCTAAAATCACCATCAAATTAACTGATAATCCCAACAGGTCACATACTTTTGGCCCGTACAGATGTATGTAAGTTTGATAATTCTGTCTTTTTTTTAGCCCGCAAAGTGGCTCAGGAGCTATAGGAATGGCTTCCGTCTGTCCATCACACTTTAGTTCCCAGACATTGACTTGCCATGTGCTGAAGCTGGGGCTTTCATACCTGCTATGCTTTTTCTATATTGGCATTTTATAAAACGGTCCTTTTCGGCGTGAGCATCTGGACCCCGTGGTCTGTTTTTCTTATTGGGTTCTCTTTATGCACTTTTAGGGCTTTTGTGAAAATCTGAATATCTGATGAAACAGACTGTTTATTTGTTCACAAACTTTTTTTTTTTCTTACTCCAAAGTGATGTCCTGGAAACACACTGGGTCTGATGGTACTGAGCCTCCACTGCCCAGGTTATGACTGAAAGTTGTGTTTGATTTTCTCTGTTGCAGTGGATGACAGCGCCATCTTAGACTGCCAGTTCAACGACTTTTACCACACTCCTCCTGAAGGCTTTGAGAAGATCCTGTTTGAACAGCAGATCTTCTGAACCTTCTACTTGAAGTATGGTTTGGATATGAAGCCGTCCTCAGGGCTTTAATGAAAGTACTGATGGGGAAAGGATCGTGGAGTGCTCTGTATTATTGTATATGCCTTCTCTGTTGCTGCTGCCATGGTCCATAGGAGACAAGCCAGGTGTTTGTATGTGAGAAGAAATCGTAAAGCATTTCAGAGTGCACACACAGTCAGCCATACAAATACAGGTCAATGTATGTGTTGAATTTTTTTTGTTTTTGTTTTTAAGCTACTATAGCCTGTGTTACAGTTTGATGCTCATTGTGTGTTATGTAGGTGTTGTAAAATTGGTGCGTCATAAGTCCAGAGTCTGGGGTTCGACTCTGTGCTCTGGTTATTGTATGGTTGGAGTTTGCATGCTCTCATTAAAGTTCTCCCCTGGATTCGATAAATTGTCCATGTGTGTTCCATCCAGGGTGTATTGCTGAACTGCTCTCAGTGTTCCCCAACTAGGCTCCACTGAAACCCTGACCAGGATTAAGCAGTAACTAAAGATGAATGAATGACAGAATGATTTATTTTATAGACATTTTGTGTAATTTAATATACCTAAGACAGGAACTCTTATTTTATTTATTTTTTTATATGTATTTTTTGCAATGTGTTTACCAGCACCATAGTAAGTGGAGAGAAATACATCCCCTGATGTAAAAATAATTACTCTTGTCTTTTTGACTTACATTATTTATGCATAATTAATGAAAACAACAAACTCCATTTACTGTCACAATTCAAAATAAAAGTCACTCAGCGTACAGAAATGTGTTTGAAGTGTTTTTATATTTCATAATGATCAGCGATAATATTTAAACACAGTATATAACCATCAAACTACAGTAAATGGTAATGGTTGGGCAAAAATGAAACATAGCAATATTACATAATGATAATTGTCTTTCCATTTCTATTGTCTGGTAGTTTTATAGACAATTAAAGACTTTACGCTTCCTGTCTTAATGTCTTGAGAATTTTAAGAAATTAAAGTCTGCGCCTTAACCTGAAAGGTTTCATTTTTCGGTACACTGGTTCATCCTTATTTCTACGACTGTCTTGATATCATGATCGCCCATGACATTATCACCACCCGACTGGTCTGCAGGTAGGCCACCACATGTACGAGCCTTTGCTCCTCATGCATATCAACGAGCCTTTGCCTTGCATGATGCTCTTGCCAGTTCACTGGTTGTCCTTCCTTGCAACCCTTTTGGTAGGTACTTACCACTGCATACCAGAAGCACCCCACAAGCTCTGCTGTTTAGGATATTATTTAGCTATTACAATGTGGCTATTTTCAGAGTCACCCAGATCCTTACGCTTGCTCGTTTTTTTTCTGCTTCTAACTGGTGAACTTCTGGAACTGAAAATAATACATTTCTAGGCCACTGTGGGCCACTGAACATCTATTCAAAAAGGGCAACCATGACATCACCATAGGATAAAAAATGATTCGTTTAGACATTTGTTCACTATTGTTTTATTCACTCTCCTTTTCTGATGGCACTCTACAGTGACAAGCTAGCTTGCAATCTTTCTTGAGTTATAAATGACTGCCTTTTTACTTAAAATAGGTTGCTGCCACCTAGTGGATGGATGATGAATTACATTTCATGGTAATGGTTGATGCAAAGCATGTATGATAATCATATTCTTTGAAAGCTCACCTGGGCCAAATAAAATGAGTTGACAGGACTGATTTGTAGTGCATTATTATTGGGATGCATTAGGCCACAGGAGTGTGACAACTGTGGCCTAATGCATCCCACTCCTTGGCAGGTGCCACTGTAACATGAAATCTTCTTTTCACCTCTTAGCTCTCATGATGTTTTAATGTGATGTCTATCCCACCAGTAGTGATTAATAATATACCTGGGTAAAACTCCTCAAATTACAAATTGGTACTATTATTTTTTAAAATTAAATTACTATTATTTTTTATTCAAATTGTTTACTTGCACAGCAGCACAAAAACAACTTAGCAGGAAAGTCGTCGTTAATTCAGCTGAAGTTTAATTAAAAGTTATTTTAGAAATTATAAAACATAAAACATGCTTAATACTGTTTGACCACAGAACAACACATGTAACCGCTTTACTAGGTCAGGTTGGTTTGGAAATGACGGGTTTAAAACACCACAAACGTGGACAAA
Source organism: Neosilurus hyrtlii (assembly GCA_028564935.1). NCBI lineage: Eukaryota > Metazoa > Chordata > Actinopteri > Siluriformes > Plotosidae > Neosilurus > Neosilurus hyrtlii. Next base: position 10,404,303 of record JAOUQZ010000047.1, read on the forward strand.
TTACCTAATTAGAATTTATATATGGTCTACAACTCTCTAACTAACTCTGGTTGTACACTGGGGCTACAATGTCCACAATCTGGACGATTTAAGAGAATCATCATGCTTCTCATCAGATCCTGATGATCCTGTAGAATCATGATGATCGTGAAAAAATTTTTGACTGTTAAGAAGTTTGCCATGATTATTATAATTTATTACGATTTGAAGCCAATCATGATAGAATGTAGGAATCGTAGTTGAGTTTAACAAACCTTAACGGAGCATAACAGACCTTGATGCACAATAGTAGGGAATCTTGATGAACGTGGAAACACAATTCCTTCATGTTTCATCTTTTCGAAGCACCCAGCCTTATTTGAATTGTGGAGATCATGGACATTGTGCCCCTAGTGTAAACCTTCACCTTCATCTTCTTCCGCTTAATCCGGGGTTGGGTTGTGGGGGCAGCAGCCTGATCAATGAGGTCCAGACGTCCCTCTCCACAGCCACCTCCTACAGCTCTTCCAAGGGGATGCTGAGGCATTCCCAGACTAGCTGAGAGGCATAGTCCCTCCAGCGTGTTCTGGGTTGACCCCGGGGTCTCTTCCTGGTTGGTCATGCCCAAAACACCACACCAGGGAGGCGTTCGGGAGGCATTCTAATCAGACTCAAACCTCAACTTTATCCTCTCAATGTGAAGGAGCAGCGGTTCTACTCCGAGGTCCGCCTTGATGACAGAAATTCTCACCTCTAAGAGAGAGCCCCTGTGAAGGAAGCTCATTTCAGCTGCTTGTATTCGCAGTCTTGTTCTTTCGGTCACTACCCAAGGCCTGTGACCACAGGTCAAGTCAAGTCAATTGACATTGTCACAAATCAGCTTTACATAGTAAAATTAAATTAGGAAGGAAAATTTTTTTTCTACAACCCCCTACACATCCCTAATGAGCAAGCCCACGGCGACAGTGGAAGGAAAAACTCCCTCAGTTGACACGAGGAAGAAACCTTGAGAGGAACCAGGCTCAGGAGGGAAACCCATTCTCATT
>JAOUQZ010000047.1:10419413-10441158 GCA_028564935.1 Neosilurus hyrtlii
ATAAATAAAAAAAAAAAAATAATCAAATAAAAAAAAAATATATATATATATATATATATATATATATATATATATATATATATGCCAAAAAAAACCCTAAAAAACAAAAACCCTAATAATAAATAAAAAAACGAGTGATCGGCAACAAGTGACGAGCAAGACTGTGCAACTGCGACCACGCCTTCACAGCGGTCAGAGGGAGACCATGGCAGACCAGGGACCCAGGGCATTAGCAGGAACCTCGGAGCGTGACCCCAAGCCACCTAGCACCAAAGATAACCCCAGGCCTACTCAGATGGTAGCAGAGGAAAGACCCAGCCAGAGCCCCCCGTGGTGGAGGGGCAGAGGCCCCAGCGAGCCAGGACCGGTAGCCGCCGACCCCGCCAGGTCCCAGCCACCCAAGGCAGCCAGAGTAGAGGGTCCAGGGCCCCAAGGCCCCGGAGGCAGCCCCCCTCCCCCAAGGCAGAGGGCCCGCACCACGTCCAAAAGAACCAGGCTCCCCAGACAACTACCCAGTGTGGGCCAGCACCCACCCAGTCCAACACAGATTTCTTCTACAAATATGAATCAGGAATTTATAAACATGCTAAAGATTCTATATCTGCTTATGCTCCTTTTAAATAGTATAGACTAATAGTCAGGGCCTGGTGCAGTGGTGACCCGGTGGTAGGGTGTTGGATCCTTGGGGGTTCAGGCCCCACTATCAACGGAATGTCACTGCTGTCCCCCCAGTGCGGATAACTTCTGCCCTGCGATGGCCTGATGAGCTGTCCAGGGTGTACTCTGGCCCAGAGTGCTGTGACCTGCAGAGCTTCTTTCTCTTCTCAGTCATTATCATAAGCAAAAATTCATCTCACAATAATTTCATGAATGACCACATGGACCACATGAGTTCCTATCACAGGGGTTTGGCGGGTGTATATAGCATTTTATTTTATTCGCTCATCACTGGATTTGAGCAAATTGATGTCCCCATCGGCTCCTCTACTACTAGGATACCTGCTCATGTACCGTAAGTACACAAAAACAAAATGATGGCACAGTTTGCCAAACCCACTCTACTTCAAAACAAATCTTCAAAAATATATTACACAAAAGCAACAGAATTTGGAATAAAGGTATCTGGGATTAAAGCACATTTTGGACAAATTTTCAAGAATTATTATTATTACTGATTTTTCACCAAAGAAATTGTTGCTGTCAACAGTTGCTGTCAGTTTGCCTGTCTGTTTGGGTTTATTTAGCTGACAACGTGTGTAGCCTGCAAAACAGAGATTATCTTGTATACTTTAGAATTTGAATAAAATAATAAAAATGGATGTGGATATAATAAAACAGTTATTCCACTAAAACTTTCAGATTTGGAAGGTCATAAATGACCTGGTTTCCTGGTAATAATTGTAAATAACGGTTAAGTAATTTGGATGACATGGTGGCGTAGTGGTTTGCATGTATGTCTGTGTTTCAATTTTACTTTTTTTTTTTTAACAAGTGAAATGTTTTACACTCATTCATTCATTCATTAATTTTCCAAGCTGCTTAGTCCTAATCATGGTCAGGGGAAGGCTGGCACCCATCTCAGCTGACTCTGGGCGAAGGTAGGATACACCCTGAGCAGCTCACCACATCACTGCAGGGCCAAAACACAAACAACACACACAGACAACACATTCACACTCACATGTAGGGGCAATATGGAACAGCCAATTTACCTACTGCGCAAGGTTTTGGACTGTGGGAAGAAACTGGATTACCCGAAGAAAACCCAGATAAGCACGGGAAGAACATGCAAACTTCACACAGAAATGCCCAAAGCATGGAAATCAAACCCTTTTTTACTGAAAAAGACACTTAAATTAAAAAAATGCGATTGAAAGAGTTGATAATGTGCTTAGTGGGAATTCTCATCGTGGGGATAAAAAACAGCTACATTCTTTTAAATATGCATCGAGTGCACTTGCATTGTTTAAACGCTAGAGTTCCCAATCTGTATAGAAAATGTTCAAATATACACTGCCCAGTAAAAAAAAGTCACACACTGTAATTTTTTTGGACGGCATTGTTGCTTCAGTTGGTCAGGTCGAGGCTCAACAACACTTATAAAATGAACATTAATCCTAAGCCTAAAAACTTAAAAGAAAACTTGTATACAAGACGATACATACATCTACGTTTCTAAGAATAAGAGATAAATATGGATGTAAAATGAAACATAACTTTGATGTAATACATTGCTTTGCTTTATAAATAGACAATTTTTTAAAAAACTGATAGCAGTTAGAAAAATAGATGAAAAGTGTCTGTGCTCTGAATTGTAGCACTGCTCATAATACGATTCCAGCTCCACCATTTAGCCACAGAAAGAATGACTTTTTCCACACATTTTGGTTATACTTCTCCTAAACAATGAACTGGATTCATGTCAGATTTGGCAAACATCATTGTAAGACGGGGCGGCATGGTGGCATAGCAGGTAGCATGTCCACTTCACAACAAGAAAGTCCTGGGCTTGAATCCTGGGCTTGGGCGTTTGCATGTTCTTCCACCTCAGAAATGTTACCAAAATAAGAAATATGTCACTGTTTTCCCCCAATGATGCAGAGAAACTTATTCATGCTTTTTTACCTCGAGATTATTTTTGTAATGCATTACTCTCTGGATGTTCTAATAGGTGCATAAACAAGCTCCAGTAAATCCTGAATGCAGCAGCAAGAGTCTTTTCTAAAACCAGAAGATATGAGATCTTATCTACACTACACTGGCTCCTAATTAAATTCACATAAAATATAAAATGCTACTTTCAACCTATAAAGCACCTAACGGACTTGCGTCACATTGTCCTAGGGAACTTCTTGTCATTTATGATCAAAAGGCTGCTTAGTGATACCTCCAATAATGAAGACTACTGCAGGGGACAGAGCTTTCTTTTACAAAGCCCCACAGTTATGGAACAGACTTCCAGTTAATGTTCGGGACTCAGATATAGTCTCTGTTTTTAAGAATAGGCTGAACACTTACCTGTTTAGTCGAGCATTTTGTTAATAGCATTTTATTAGGTTAAGGAGCAGATCCGAGGGTTCTCAGGCATAGAGAGTTCTTGTGAATTGTGATGCTGGGGTCATTGCTTTACTCTTACATGATTAACCAGGTCCGTCCACAGTGGAGTGGCTATTTGCCTCATGTTACAGGGTGCCCTCATGTCTGTCTTCCTTATGGTTCTCTATGCTGTCATAGTCAGTCATGTCGAAGTCCCTGCTTGCAACCAGCATTAACAACTCTCTCCTTCTCTTCTTTGACTATTACTCTGTTTTGAGCATGGCTAACAACCGCCCTCCCCTCTCTCTTTCTCCCTCTTGTCTTTGTTGAGGTACACATGCTACTTCTGAGATACCAGTGATCCTGATCCTCCTGCTTTCTGAATCCTGTGATCCATCCTGATATGCTACTACTGGTTAGAGTTCTCATCCTAGAAGCACCTCGCTCCTGCTGATGATGGTCCTAAATATTCACTCAGAAACTGTGAAGATGACTTTTCACTGCTGGTGATATAAACGTTTGCTGAAATTATTTAGGACTAAAATTCCCATTACAGTTATAAAATAACTAACTAAACTAGACTAACTAGAAACTATAGTGAAGTTTTTGGTACATGCTTGGTATTTTTATCTGGTTTGTCCCAAATGAAGATGGGTTTCCCCTTAGAGTCTGGTTCCTCTCAAGGTTTCATCTTTGTGTTGACTGAGGGAGGGTTTTTTTTCCTGCCATGGACTTGGTCATTGGGGACAATTCTCTGTGATAATGTCAGTTGTAAAAAGTGCTATACAAATAAAACTGAATCGAATGCTTTCTCCATGCTTGCGGCGGTTTCCTCTCATAGTCAACAGACATGCACATTAAGCTAATTGACTGTTCCAAATTGTCCCTATGTGTGAATGTGAGTGTGAAGGGTTGTGTGTGTTGCCCTGTGATGGTCTGGCGAGCTGTTTAGGGCATGCCCCACCTTCGCCCAGTGTCGGCTGAGGTAGGCTCCAGTCTCCCTGCAGCTCAAATAGGATTAAGTAGCTTAGCAAATGTGTGAGTGAATGAGTAAGTGAATGTGTGAGATATTGATGATTTTAAATTTACATCTCTACATGATGTTTTACTACAGAAACAAGTCCTAAATCCCCTATGTATTGGTTGATATGGCTCAAACTTCACATGTTACTGGGCATGATGGTGGTGATGTTATCATGCCCAAAGTGACACAGGGTATAATGTTCCCATTTGGCAAAAGAAAGGGCGGTTCTTACACTAATCATGAAATTATTGCTCAGAGATGGTACACTGGAATAATGTAAGATTTGCTTAATTATTAGTTATCGTGGTTATGATGTTGTCCACATGCCCAGAGTTACACTGTGGTACAGCCTCTTCATCTGGCAAGCGTATCTTTTTGACTAATCTTAGCTATTTTGCTCCTAAACAATTCACTGGATTACTGTCAGATTTGCTGTAGTTAATGGTTATAATGTCTCCCTGGTATTGTGCTAATATCTGACAACAGAACATTTGCTTTTTCACACATCTTGGCTTTATTGCTCCTTAACAGTTCATTTAATTCATGTCAGATTCACTACAGTTATTGGTTTTGATGATTACAATAATGCCCAGAGTGACTCTTTGGTATAGTGCCACCATCTGGCAACAGAAACACTTTCTTATCAATCTCAGATATACTGCTCCTTGATGGTATTGGTAATGAAGGTTATGGTGATATCCACATTCCCAGAACGACTCTCTGGTACAGGGCCAACATCTGGTAACATAAGTGGCTTGTTAAACCATCTCAGCTGAGCCAATAACAAAAATTGTGGTATTAGTCTGCTGATGGCACCAGCGGCGTGAAAGCCCACCATCAATACTTGCCAGGATTTATTTTTACTTAAAATGACCTGTAAATTACAGTCACTGCTCAAGTATTTATTTTCATTAGAACAATACTTTAATTTGATCATTTACATATAAACATTTTCACCCAACCCTAGAATTATTAACATTCATTATCAAAAACCCAGTAAATTATTTTTTCTTAATTAACAGGGAGATACCACTTTATTTTGAATATGATTTTAAAGAAAACACACACTTAGGGCAGGTTTTCATAAGTGAGAAGAAGCACTCAAACAAACAAACAAAAATTAAACATATGATGACACTGTTAAACAGGGTGGCGCAGTGGTTAGCATGTCCGCCTCACTGCAAGAAGGCCTGGGTTCAAATCCTGGGCTCGGGGTGTTTCTATGTGAAGTTTGCATGTTCTCCCCGTGCTTGCGTGGGTTTTCTCAGGGTACTCCAGTTTCCTCCCACAGCCCAAAAACATGCACAGTAGGCTAATTGGTTGTTTCAAATCACCCTCAGTGATCACGCCCACCAATGATTATTAAAAAATTCTGAGGACCACCTTCCGAATGCACGAATTAATGAACTCAGAATGACAACAAAAGGGGAAAAAGTGCACTGTGCCTTAAATATTTGTTAGGGCAGTCTAAGCTGTAAGGAACAAATTACTGTAAATATTCTGTATCATGATCAGGGTGAAACATGGGCTTGTTGTTCAGGGCTGTCTCTCACATCACTTTTCCTTTTAAAAAAATTATCTATTTTATGTCACTGTATATGAATATATATATACAGAGTGAATACAACAATGAGAGATACAGCTAGCAAACTGTGGCAAAGCACAATTGTCTCTCTAAAATGCCATGATTGGTATCATGATATTCATTAATTTATTCATTTTCTGAACTGATTAATCCTAATTAGGTTTGCGGGGAGGCTGGTGCCCATCTCAGCCGACTCTGGGCGAGTGTAGAGTACACCCTGGACAGCTCACCAGGTCATCACAGGGCAGAAACACCCAGATGGCTATGCAGCCTACTCTTAATGAAAATCACCAATCGTTCTTTTACATGCTTCTCACCACAGACAGTGAGAGACATAGTTGGCCTTTGAAAACCCAGTTAGCTGCACTGCGGGTCATGATATTCAGACATAAGGATTCATTAAGAATATGCATTTTAATTGTGTGTTTTAATATAAAATCAATTTATAAGAACATTTGGTTAAACAACAACAACAACAACAAAGAAAATAACTATTTGTCACTAGCTGACCACCGCGGCCCTCTAAAAGACACCCTGAGGCCCACTAAAACGCTGTGAATATATAGTAGACTCATATGTTAATACATTTCTACTATATTACTGATTACCACTGTTCTCCAACAACCAATCACTGATCAGCCCTATTCTTTAACGACAGATCATTAATCTCCTCTGTTCTCCACTAATAAATCACTGGTTGGATGCTGCTAGGGCTGCCCTTTGTCACTGTTTCTGTTCATCATTTTCATGGACAGAATTTGTATGTGTAGGGTATCAAGTTCGGTGTCCTTAGGATTCTCTCTATGGATGACACCTCTTGGCATCGCCTTCAGCTTGAACTGGGATGGTTTGCAGCCAAGCAGGGAGCGGCTAAGACAAGGATCAGCACCGCCCAGTCAGAGACCATGGTTCTCAGCAGGAAAACGCTCACTCGGTCAGTGATTCAGGTATCTCGGGGACCCCGTGGCAAACTCAGGACACACTAGAGAGATTATATATCTTTGCTGGATTGGGAACGGCTTGGAATGCTTCTGGAGGAGCTAGTGGAGGTGGCTGGGGAGAAGAGTGTTTGAGCTTTCCTTCTGAGACTGATCCCCCATGACCCAGATAAGTGGTAGATTCTTATTCTAACCAAATAACATCACTGGGTTCCTCCAAGGTAGAAATAAACTGAGATAAGGGTTTTTTGGGGGTTTTTTTTAGCCGACAGAGAGTTTTCAGTTTTTAACTGGGACAAAACTGTCAGAGTTTGACAGTTTTTACTGCAAAAAATAAGCATTGTGTGCTATATTTGAATAAGATATTTCTTTCTTTTGTAGCAGTGACCCATTTTCAGCACACCTCCTGATTAATTACTTCAAACAAGCTCATTAAGTGATTTTCTGACTTTGGCTCAGTTTTCCCAGACGAGTTCATATTTGTCATACAGGACATTTAAGCACTACACTTTCACTCTGGACACATTTTTAAATGTATTCATTTTGTCGTGGCAGACAAAGGTCAATTCACCAGGGGATGTGGATTCAAAATCAAGAGCTGTTTTATTCAAAGTAGACAAAATCAGCAAATTGTTAAGCAGTTCAAAAAAATTCAGGAACACCTTATACAGTCAGAGAGAAAACAATAGCAGGTCAGTGCAGCAGGTGTGATCTCCAATTGAGCATCATAATACAACAGTATGTTATTACACATAAATCATAACAGTCCAACTACAATTAATACACTTTACCAATAATAATACAAGTTTATCAATCACAACACTCTTGTGTCCTGCTTCTACAATTCATTCATTTTCTAAGCCGCTTAATCCTAATTAGGGTCACGGGGAGGCTGGCGCCCACCTCAGCCGACTCTGGGCGAGTGCATAGTACACCCTGGACAGCTAGCCAGGCTATCGCAGGGGTATAAAACATTCATTCGTTTTCTGAACCACTTAATCCTAATTAATAAACACACTGACGGCTATGCAGCCTACTCTTGTCAAAAATCAGCAATGGTTCTTTTACATGCCTCTCACCATAGCCAGTGAGAGACATGGCTAGCATTTTTTAACCCAGTTAGCTGCACTGGGGTGACAGCAGCGACAACCCACTGATAGTGGGGCTTGAACCCCTGACCTTGGGGTCAATAATCCATCACCCTACCACGAGGCCACCACTGCCCCGGATATAAAACATTTGAGTATTTATTTACATTAATACAATCTAATAATACAGTAATCTACATGCAAACATTCACAACCAACTCCAGAATTATTGGCACCTGTAAAGAGAAATGAGGAAAAACAATTATTACAATAAAATATATATTTTTTTCCACTTTGATGTTTATTGGGATTTTGGGTAACAAAAAACAAAACCAACCAACACAAGATTTACTACGGCGGCCTGTTAATACAAAGGCCAGATACAATAAAGAAGAAAACTTTGCACTCGTATGTATTTTGTTACATCATCAAATAATTTCCATCACCCGTAGTTGTAACTCTGATATGTAGATTTCTCTAAACCTTTCACCCATGGTTCTACAGTATATTTAGTTGGTGGCCTACACGATTTGTGTGATGTTTTCATATGTTTTGATATGTTTGTAGTGGGCACAAAGGAAACTATGCAGATATTTTTACAGGCAGGTCAGAGCAGTATTTATTTATTTATTTTTATTTTATTTTCTGAACTGCTTTGTCCTTAATTATGGTCGCAGGGAGGCTGAAGGCCCTACTAGCTGACTCTGGGAGAAGACGGGGTACACGCTGAACAGATTCTCCCAATCACCACTGTTGGGTCCTTGAGCAAGGCCCTTAACCCTCATTTGCTCAGTTGAATAAAAAAAATATAACTGTTATAAGAGCGTCTGCCAAATGCTGTAAATGTAAATGTAACACACATCTGGGGCAACAGAGAATATCCAATTAACCTAATGTGCTTGTATTTGGACTATGAGAGAAAACCAGAGCACCCAGATGAAACTCATGCAAGCATGAGGTGAGCATGTAAACTCTACAAAGAATTATACTCACTGGAGCTCAACCCCAGAGCATTCTTGCTATGAAGGAGAAGTTTTTTCCACTACACCACCATGCCACCTTGATAAATTGCATTTGAAACAGATAAAAGATTGTATAAAATAAAGCTTCCTTACAGAATGTTCATTCATTCATTCATTTTCTGAACCGCTTATTCCTACTTAGGGTCGTGGGGAGGCTGGCGCCCATCTCAGCCGACTCTGGGCGAGGGCGGGGTATACCCTGGACAGCTTGCCAGGCCATCGCAGGGCCCCTTACAGAATGTTTTTTATTAAATTTAAAGTAATATAATCAAGAAATATAACTGTTGACACAAGATTGAAAGAAAGTTAACTAAGTGTATAAAGAAAATTCTGAGCAATTTCACCTTAACACCAGAAACCCCCACCTTCAAGTTATTAATATGTAAATTCTAATATATTTTTCTGGAACATATCGATCGAGGTGGGAGGATCTTTAGAGGAGATTTTTTACAAACAACAGCAAGATATGGCAGTAGTTTGTCAGTAAATCTGTGTGTGAAAGTGTGTAAATGTTTATTAGTGAGAGGGTTGGAGAATGACAGTTTTCCCTTATCCCAGTCTAGCTGCACTCTGATCCTCCGGAGTTTCTGTGGTATTTTGAGAAGAGCAACAATCTGCGATGCCGACCATACTCTATAATTCCCTTCAGAATAACCCACACACCACAGTCCACTTCTGATGAATCCCTTCCTCTGAGCAGATTCTGCCATCACACCCACATCCCAGTCTGTACAGTCTTTAACTTCAACATCCCAGCAGTGAGTCCCAGAGTTAAATCCCTCAGAGCCCAGGACGCAGTAATAAACGTCAGACCTCTCAGGAGTATCGGGAAGCTCCTGTTTCTCATCACTGCGTCTCACACTGAGCAGATCATCAGATACAATGAGTTCAGGATGAGCAGTGTTGGGATCCAGAGTGACAGGTACTGAAAACACACACACACACACACACACACACACACACACACACACACACACACACACACACGAATAAGAAGTAAAACAAAAAGAAGAAGAAAACCCATTGCCACTGTACATTCTTTTCCATGTTAGCTTCTCTTCTTACATTTTTTTTTTATGGAATTATTCTCATGGAGCTAAAGGTAAAACTTTAGAGGTATTGTTAGTAAAATGATAAAACTGAATTTAAAAATGTATTTAAAAAAAATACAGTATGTAACTTAACATGTTAGATTTACTTATTTATTCCCTCCAAGGAAATTCATTTCAAATTGATTTATTTTACCATATTAGGGTTATAAAGGCAGAAAAGGAGGGAGAAAAAAATGATTCATGTTCAACACACACACACACAGAAAGAAAGAAAGAAGGAAAGAAAGAAAGAAAGAAAGACAAACAGAACAAGATAAGGCATTAAAGGATCTTACTGTATTGTATAGTGTCCTTTATTTTCTCCCAGACTCTGAACTTCAGGTTGCTCAGATGTTTTGCCACGTGGATCAGTGCTCCTGAATGCTCCTCTGGTTGCTGCAGTTTGCACTGGGTTCTACAAAAACATTCAGGACTTACTTAGGGTTTGGATTCAGAAATACAGAGAATGAGAGAGACAGGAAGTACAACACTCACCTCTTCACCGTCGCCTCGTAATTCTGTAAAATAACAAATTAAATATCAGTAGATATGATTATTATTATTACTCCACTGATATGTGACATTTCTGTTGACAGAAAGTTTTACTTTTTCACAGTATAAACACTGAATAAATGATCCTCACTTGTAAGAACGAGACATCATCAGCTCTCATCTCCTCTTCTACGGCTCTGATCGTGTCTGAAAGAGATGATATGTCTCTGTTTAACTTCTCCATCTTCTCCTTCATCTTCCGACTCTTCTGCTTCTCTTCCTCTCTCAGTGCAGCGATCCTGACTGCCTCTTCATCTCGTAGAAACTGGTGAAGCTTCTCAAACTCCTCCTTAATCTGACGCTCTGTTTTTTGACTCTGAATCTGCAGTGAAGAGGAAATCAAATAAAACAAAAGTGTGCAATGATGAAAAACACATGAGATATCAAACACTACTGATTCTGACCTTTATATGTTCTGCAGTCAGACTCCAGTTCAGTTTACAGTCTGTAAAGATCTTCAGTTTCTCCTGTAGGGGCTTCAGTGCAGTTGTTAGCTCCTCCTGAAACAAATCAAAACACTGCATGGAGACTCTGTGTTTCAGGTTATAGTTTCAAATAAATGTTCAATGAAAGAATTAATTTAACGTGCATTAACTGCATTTGTGAATGCCACTACAAACTTTGTGTATAGAAAACGATTACTGGAAGTGTTCCTGAGCCCATGTTGTGATTTCCATGAAAGAATCGTGCCTGTTTTTAATGCAGTGCTGCCCAAGGGCCCTTTTGAGATTTCTCCAGATTCTTAAAGTCTTTTAATAAAATTCTGTAATTTAGATGGTGAGATATTAAAAAATCTGTGCAGTTTTATTGAGTGTACATTGAGGAATGGGCAGTGGTGGCTTAGTGGTTAAGGTGATGTGTTACTAATCTGAAGGTCAGCGGTTCAATCCCCACAACCCCTTAAGAAAGCCCCTTAACATTCACTTGTATAAAAATGATGATTGTAAGTCGATCTGGATAAGAGCATCTGCCAAATGCTGTAAATGAATGTTATTCTGAAATTATTCCACAATTTGTCTGTGCAGTTCTTTGCAGATTAGTGAACCTCAGCCCAGATGTTCTTTTTATACCCAAACTGGCCAGATTTATTGTAAAATCTCCCTTCCTTAGTTTCTTTGTAGTACCACCTACTCTTCCAACACTTTTTTTTTGCCTCATTCCAACTTTTTTAAGACGTGTTGCTGCCATCAAATTTGAAATAAGCTGATATTTTTCAGGAAACAGTAAAACTTTGAACATCTGATATACTTTCTGTGTTCTTTTGTGAATAAAATCTGGGTTTATGAGATTTTAAAATGACTGCATTTTGTTTTTTACACAGTGTTCCAAAGTTTGGAATTGGGGTTGTACCAATATACAGTAAATCTCTCTATCTCTCCTTCTATTTATCTCTCTATCTCTGTATCTATCAAGTATTGTTAAGCTGAATTAGTATGTGGATTGAGACACAGCCAATTTCTTGAAACTAGGAGGTAAGGAGAAATGAGATGAAGAAAAAAAAAAGTAAACTTATTATTTAAAAATAGGATGATCAACAACAAGCAGTGTTTGGTATTTTGGAGGTAAATTAAAAAGAAAATGGTAACATTTCACTTTAAATCTAACCTCAGTGAGGACATCTTTGCATCTAATCAGCAGTAATACATTTGAAATGTTTTAATGTATACCCTTAATCTTTTAATGTATGCAATTTGTTTTTAAAAAATTTACTTTTACCTCCTTAAATATACAACCACTGACAAAGCTATTATCTTACCTTACCTGTAAGACTGGTATACATGAATAATTAATTGTTCACACTTTCTGATTTAATTTAAGGTTACCCTCCCCACCCTTTTTTAAAGGACGAAAAGTATTTGGACAGTTCACTGCTCATTTATTTTGTAACCAGGTGTTTGTTAATATGCTGTTGATAACTCTCAAAAGTCCAAAGTGTTGTTGTTGTTGCCAGGGAAACAAGCTATTATCAGGATTAAAAACTACATCAAAGCCATTAAAGCAATTGCAAAAACTCTTAGTGTGACAAAATCAAGCATTTGGTGCATTCTTACAAAAGAAAGTACGCACAGGTAAGCTTAGACATATAAAAAGACCTGAAGACCAGAGAACACAACTGTAGTATATAACAAAATAATAATTTTCCTGGTTGGCCAGATCAAGAACAACCTCTAGAATGTGGGCATACCCGCCACAGGGCTCAGACACTGCCAGAGATAATTCAGAGGCTTTATGACAAGATGAAAGCTTTGTTAAGCATCAAAAATAGTGACACAAGATTGTGGTTTGCCAAAAACTTCATAAAGAAAACCTTTACACATCCTATGGACAAATGAGACAAACTTGAACAAGAATGATGGGTAGAGAAGTATACGAAGAAGTGGAAAGAACTGCGCATGATTTAAATCACACCACTTTATCTTGTGCTATGGGCGAGTATGGCTACCACTAGAACTGCTCCGCTTGAATTTATTGATGTGACTGTTAACAAAAGCAGCAGAATGAACAGGGCTATATAATCTGAGCAGACTGACTTAAATCCCTAAAAAGTATCTTCCTCAATGACTTAGTGGATGCACGAAGATACAGGGCATAAATGGAAGTGGAAAAGTAAAAGCTACTCAATGGCACTTCTCATGAAGTACAGATCATTAGAGAATCAGCCTTTCAATGTTTTAAATCCTAGGGTCCCTGCTTCGGCATGTGTCTGCATTCTTCAAAAGCCAAATCTTGAGGCATATGTGGCAAGTTTGGGATCAAACGGTTGCTGGTTTGATTCCTGAACCGTCAGGAAAAATGGGTGGCTCCAGGGGGAGTGAGCTGCACCTTCCCTTGTTCTGCCTTCATGGCTGAAGTACCCTTGAGCAAGGCGCCTAACCCCTAACTGCTCCCTGGGGGCTGCAATGTGGCTGCCGTAACAGTCAGAGTACAGCTGTAATACTGGTTTACACCACAAGGTGGCACCTCTATCTTTTGCGCTGAGTCTCACTGTAGTAGTGTGCTCCTCTTTATACGTCACAAATAGGAGGTAATTTACCTGTTCCCAACAGAATAATCAGCTAAATAAAGAAGCGGTGTATAAATCTCTCCACTTTGTCTGCCGCTTTTTTCTGATGCTTCGGAGCTCTGTTAATGGCTGCTACGGCTAGGCCTCATCACCTGTACCCTCAGTGAGCCAGTGAGTGTGTGTGTGTGTGTGATGGGTTAAATGCTGAGGCAAATTTCCCTCACTGGATTATTAATGTACATTAAAAAAAAATCTAAAATACACCATGAACAGGCCACAGTTCTACTACAGGGCTAACACACATTTGAACAATCATTCACAACTATGGAAAATTTGAAATAGCCAGTTAACCTAATGTCTTTTGACTGTGGGTGGAAACCAGGGTGCCAAGAGGAAACCCACTCGGACATGGGAAGAACATGCAAACTCCACACAGAAAGTCCCATGGCTGAGATTTGAACCCTGAACCTTCTCTACGTGGGCGACTTGTGTGTGAGTGACACTGAGCCACTTGTGATTAAGTCTGAATGAAATTTGATTGAATTTGATTATTCATACAAATCGTAATTTGTGTGTTGTCTTTAACACTTTTAATATGACAGTAAAATATATACAGTAGACATGTCTGTAGACATATAGCTGTGGTACATATCTACCTTACGCTCGCTTACAGTCTCATCAATGGGGCAGAATTTGTGGTTGGTGTGCTTTTTTGAAGTTTGACACACCACACATGCCGGTTGTTGATCATCCAGACAGAAGAGTTTGAGTTTCTCATTGTGCTGACTGCAGACTGCTTCAGGTACAGATGAAGATCCCTGACTTCTCTCCTGTAAGAAAGTCTCACACAGGTTCCTTAAGGCCAAGTTTAAGGTGGGATGATCCGTGGATGACCTTTTCCTACAAACTGGACATTCTCTGGATACTTTGGTCTTCCAGAACTTCTCCAAACACACTTTGCACAAACTGTGAGTACAGGGTAAAACAACAGGATCCTTGAAGATGTCACAGCAAACAGGACAGGAGAAATCCTCTTCTGTAAATTTAGAATCCATTTTCTTTCCCCCTAAACACAAAGACAGATTTTCACTTTCATTTCTGGGAAAGTAATCACACCCTGGCTTCAGATTTTGTTAAACACATGATCATGACTCTTACTTCAGTGTCCATTTAGTAATTACTTCTGTTATAAAGAACGAAAATATGATACCGAATTTGTATAAAAGTATATTAAAATGTAAAGATGAAACTATAAAACTGAACTTACCACAACACTGCAGCTGTTTGAGAAGGACTGCGATCTTCTGCTGCTGCTGCTTCTTCTCTACTCAGGTGTCTGGAAACAAAACAACTGTATGCTGCATACCACCACCTACTGTACAAGAGCGTCTACCATCATGTCAACAACTTATACTTTGTCTAAGTATGGAAGATTTAATGATACTGAGGGGTAAAAATACATTATATTCTGCCTGCCAGCCCTGTGTTACATAAATATGTAACAGTTGCCATCATTAGGACTGTGGTCATCTGTTATAATCATCCTTCTCATCATACACAGTATATACAGTGATCAGTTGCATATAAGGTGGAGGAGGTCCATAGAAGAAAGAAATTCACTCACTCACTCATTTAGCTTAATCCCTTTAGGGTAGTGGGGAGGCTGGATCCTATTTCAGCTGACTCTGGGTGAAACCCTGAACAGCTCGCCAAACCATTGCAGGGCAACACACACAACCATTTACACTTACACCTAAGAGCAATTTGGAAGAGCCAATCAGCCTAAAGGTGCATGTCTTTGGACTGTGGGAGGAAACCGGGGTACCTGGAGGAAACCCAAACAATCACCGGGAAGGGGGGTGGGGGTGCAAACTCCACACAGACACGCCCTTGTTGTGGTGAACATGCTAACCACTACACCATCTCTTGTTTATACAATTACATATTTTTCACTTGAAACCCCATCACAAGCTTCTTAGATCAATTGAACCTGTGTTCTTTGTGTGAGTACTAGGTTGAAATTGTTTAGGTGAAATTCCCAGGTACTGTAGGGTAGGGTTTTTTCTTTTTTTTAAATCTAACTTGGTGGACTGCAGGCCCTGCGATGGCCTGGCGAGCTGTCCATGGTGTACCCCCGCCCTCGCCCAGAGTCGGCTGAGATGGGCGCCAGCCTCTCCGCGACCCTAATTAGGATTAAGTGGTTCAGAAAATGAATGAATGAATGAATGAATGAATGAATGGTGAACTGCAATGGACTGGCGAGCTGTCCATGGTATACTCTGCCCTCGCCCAGAGTCAGCTGAGATGGCCACCAGCCTCCCTGAAACATTAATTAGGTATAGAGGTTCAAAAAATGAATTAATGAATGACTTGGTGTACTTTAGGCTCTTACACGTGCCATAATTATTTACCTACAACAGCGTGTTGTGTTTCATTTCTTACAGAATTTCAGAAAAAACAGATTCATTCTACACTCTGAACATATTTTTAAGTGTTTAAGTGTTATTTATAATGCCTGGTAATGAAACTCAGTGCTGAGGTACAATACAAGCATAATAGTAGAGCAATATACATACAGTATAATAATACAAATTTTATTTTTATAATAATAATAATTATTATTATTAAAAATAAAACATTTTTACGTGTAGGTTTTTTGTAATGAAAAAAAAAATCAGAAAAACATGCACCAGCAATAAATTACATTTTTAAATTAAACATATGAAGACAGGGTAGAGTTCACTTAATTTTTTTTTTTTCCCAAGTGGGGGCCCCCCCCCCCCCCCCCTTTTTTTTTGTTGAAGTAATTATTTTAAAATTAGAATTATAACGTATTACAAACTATAGAAAATTACATAAAAGAAAGCTTCCTATGAGAATGTCTTGTTATCTTCCAAACCGCTTTATGCTTTATTAGGGTCACAGGGAGGCTGGATCCCATCCCAACCAACTCTGGGTACCTCCTGAACAGTCCATCAAACCAACACATACACAATCATTTTTACACTCGCATTCACACCAATTCCACATTCCTCGCCGGCACAGGGCTCAAACACAGGACCTTTATGCTGTGAGGAGGAACTGCTATCCACTGCACTACCACATAAAATAATAAAGAATATTTAATTGTTAAAACAAAGTTTTAGGAAGGAACTAGAAAGTAAAGATATAAGTATAATTTCACTTTAATAAAATAAGAAACCCTCTAGATATTTAATACCCTCTAGACAGTTAATATTTAAATTCTATTATGCATTTCTGGACCAGCTCTATCTAAACTAATTTAATTTGACAGAGCACTGAAGTGGGAGGATTTTTAGAGGAGATAGTTTACAGTCAACACCTAGGAATGGCAGTAATTTGTCAGTAAATCTGTGTGTGAAAGTGTGTAAATGTTCATTAGTAAGAGGGTCGGAGAATGACAGTGTTCCTCTGACCCAGTCCAGCTGCACTCTGATCCTCTGGAGTTTCTTTGGTTTTGTGAGGATTGTTTCTGTATGTGCTGTCCGTGCAAAATATTCATCAGCATAATACCACACACACCACAGCCCACTTTTGGCATCTACATTCCCCTTCCTCTGTGCAGTTTCTGTCATCACACCCACATTCCAGTCTGTACAGTCTCTCACTTCAACATCCCAGCAGTGTGTCCCTGAGTTAAAACCCTCAGCGCCCAGGACGTATTCACATTCATCAAATCTCTCTGGATTATCAGGATGTTTCTGTTTCTCATCACTGAATCTCACACTGGTCAGATCGTCAGATACAATGAGGTTGGGATGAGCAGTGTTGGGGTCCAGAGTTACAGGTACTGAAAAAACACACACACACACACACACACACACACACACACACACACACACACACACACACACAAAAAAATACAACCACAATTCCAAAAAAGTTTGGATGCTGAATACAATGTAAATAAAATTGAATGCATTGATTGATGTTAGCACATCCGCCTCACAGCAAGAAGGTCCTCGGTCCGATTCCCGAGCTCAGGTGTTACTGTGTGTAGTTTGTTCTCCTTGTGCTTGCGTGTGTTTCCTTTGGGCACTCTGGTTTCTTTCTACAGTCCAAAAGCATGCACTGTACTTTAATGGACTGTTCCAAATTGCCCCTAGGTGTGAGTGTGAACGGCTGTGTGTGTCTTAGCCGTGGCCTGGCGAGTGGTCCAGGGTGAACCCTGCCCTCACCCAGAGGTGCCAGCCTCCCCGTGATGCTAATTAGGATTAAGCAACTTAGAAAATGAATAAATGAATGATGAATAATTTCAAAATATTACACATATCACTTTAGGGTCAGTGGTCAGCAAAAAAATCCTTCAACACACACACACACACACACACACACACACACACACACACACACACAAAGAAATAAACAGATGAACAAAAGAGAGGGTGGGGGATCTTACTGTATTGTACAGTGTTCTTCATTTTCTCCCAGACTCTGAACTTCAGGTTGCTCAGATGTTTTGCCACATGGATCAGTGCTCCTGAAAGCTCCTCTGGTTGCTGCAGTTTGCACTGGGTTCTACAAAATCATTCAGGACTCAGTGTTACTGTGGGTTTTGGATTCAGAAACACAGTGAACGAAAGAGGCAGGAAGTACATTACTCACCTTTTCACTGTCGCCTTGTAATTCTGAAAAATAACAAAATAAATATCAGTGGATATGATTATTATTTTTAATTCACTGAAATGCGATGTTTCTGATGATATAAAGAAGTTTTACTTTTTCACTGTATAAACACTGAATAAATGATCCTCACTTGTAAGAACGAGACGTCATCAGCTCTCATCTCCTCTTCTACGGCTCTGATCGTGTCTGAAAGAGATGATATGTTTCTGCTCATCTTCTCAATCTTCTCCTTCATCATCTGACTCTTCTGCTTCTCTTCTTCTCGCAGTGCAGAGATCCTGACTGCCTCTTCATCTCGTAGAAACTGGTGAAGCTTCTCAAACTCCTCCTTAATCTGACGCTCTGTTGTTTGTCTCTGAATCTGTAGTGAAGAGAAAATCAAGTAAAACAAAAGTGTGCAATGATGCAAAACACATGAGATATCAAGCACTACTGATTCTGACCTTTATATGTTCTGCAGTCAGACTCCAGTTCAGTTTACAGTCTGTAAAGATCTTCAGTTTCTCCTGTAGGGGCTTCAGTGCAGTTGTTAGCTCCTCCTGAAACAATGCACGTTGTACATGTTTAGAGTAGCATATTCACTTATATTTTTTATACTAACATAATCAGTAATATAATTACAGGCTGTAGTAGCAAATCATAATGAAAAAGTCATGAAGTTTCATTCATTCATTCATGTTATGAACCACTTAATCCTAATTGGGGTCGCGGAGAGACTGGCCTGACTCCGGGTGAGGGCAGAGTACACCCTAGACAGCTTGCCAGGCCATCGCAAGGCAGAAACACATTGATGGCTATGCAGCCTGCTCTGTATGGATGATGGGTAGAGAAGTGTATGAGGAAGCAGAAAGAACTGCTCATGATTGGAATCACACCACTTTTTCTTGTGAAGTAAGCATGTCTGCCATTGGAACCAGTTCCCTTGTATTTATTGATGACGTGACTGTTGATAGTTCAGTCAAATGCTCATGACTTTTTGAACGAGTATCAGGATGTACACCTCCGAGCGAAAACCAGAAAAAAATGGGCCAAAGACCAAATTGAAAAATAATACATTTTAATGGAGCTAACAACATACCTCTGGTCAGAAAATGAGCAAGAATGAAAAGAATCACTCATGAGGCCGCCATGTTCTAGTCACATTAATAATGTCTTGAAAAGATATAAATGTTTGAGCTGACAATGTGGGGCAGCCGTGGCCTAATGGTTAGAGAAGCTGGTTTGTTGCTGCCTACTGCTGGAATTCAATACTACTGAGCCTGGAATTCAGTTAATACTACAAGAGGCCTGAATAAACAAAATAAAATAATAACATGTTTTGGTGTGCAAAATTTTCCAAAATATCTACTGCCTTTATTTGGTAAACCTCTACAACTCATGCAGCCCATCACTAACATGATAACAAGATCCTAAATGAAACCAGACATCTAAAAGTTCCCTAGTAAACAACTGAGTAGCCTCACAGCACTTCTGTACATCAATTTGAATAGGTGCGTCTGCCATGCCATAAATTTAAATGAAAATGTAAATCTAAAAGCCACTGGGTGGTTCTTCCTACTGTAGTGGGACAATCATCTCAAGTAACTCAACTGACTTTTTATGTAGCCTCCCTCTGCCTAGAGGTGAGGGGATGGGTCCTGACTGTTGTTTGTGCTAATGCACAAAATGGGTCATGTTCTGTTATCATTATCCATTATCGAGGCGGCAGCCTGGAGCTATGCCCGGAAGGTCATCAGTGCCTATCGTGAGAGGAGCTGTCAGGCTGAAGAAGGAGGCCTATCAGGTCCTTTTGGCAGCAGACAGGTACCAACAGGCCAAATGTGCTGCAGCCCGAACTGTCACAGATGTAAAATCGCGGGTGTGGGAGGAGTTCAGTGAGGGTCCGGAAAAAGACTGTTAGTTGGCCTCAGAAAGGTTCTGGACCACCATCCGACGCCTCAGGATGGGGAAGCAGTACTCCACAAACACTGTTTACAGTGGAAGTGGGGAGCTGCTTGCCTCGACGGGGGTTGTTCTTGGGAGGTGGAAGGAATATTTCGAGGACCCCCTCAATCCCGTATCTCTGGTTTGGCAAAACGGGGATGGTAGTTCCACTTTTTAAAAAAGGTGACCAGAGGGTGTGTTCAAACTATCGTGGAATCACACTCCTCAGCCTACCCAGGAAAGTCTATTCAGGGGTATTTGAGAGGAGGATCCAGCCGATGGTTGAACCTCAGATTCAGGAGGAACAATGTTGTTTTTCGTCCCAGCTGCAGCACTCTTGACCAGCTGTACACACTCTACAGGATCCTCGAGGGGGCATGGGAGTTTGCCCAACCTGTCCACATGAGCTTTGTGGACCTGGAGAAGGCTTTCAACCGTGTTCCATGGGCTTCCATCAGGGGTTCCATCTTGTGGGGTGTGCTCCGGGAATATGGTGTACCGGACCCGTTGCTATGGTCATTGCTTCAATCTCTGTATTGCTGTAGCCAGAGCTTGGTCCGCATTGGTAACAACATTCAAATAACAAAGTTCTGTTCATAATTTTCAAAGGTAGAATTTCTAGGTGCAGCCAAGGAACTGGTTTGGTGGCCATAGGATCTTGTCTCCGCTTTTTTTTGTCCTTTTGGCTTCATCGAGCCGGGAACTCCAGTTCTTGCTAGAGTGATTCGCAGCTGAGTGTGAAGCGACCGGGATGAGAATCCGCACCTCCAAGTCCGATGCCATGGTTCTCAGGTGGAAAAGCGTGGTATGCACCCTCCGGGTCTGGAATGAGGTCCTGTCCCAAATGAAGGAGTTCAAGTATCTTGGGGTCTTGTTCACCAGTGAGGGAATGATGGAGCGGGAGATCGACAGGCAGATCAGTGCAGCCTCTGCTGTAAAGTGGAGCTAGTACTGGTTAATCGTTGTGAAGAGGGAGCTAAGCCAGAAGGCAAAGCTCTCAATTTACCTATTGATTAATGTTCTGACCCTCACCTGCTGTCACGAGCTTTGGGTAGTGACTGAAAGAACAAGATCGCGAATACAAGCGGCTGAAATTAACTTCCTTCACAGGGTGGCAGGGCTCTCCCTTAGAGATAGGGTGAGAAGTTCTGTTATCCAGGAGGAGCTCGGAGTAGAACTGCTGCTCCTCCACGTTGAGAGGAGCCAGTTGAGGTGGCTCGGGCATCTGATTAGAATGCCTCCCATTTCGGGCATGTCCAACTGGAAAGAGACCTCAGGGTCAATCCTGAACATGCTGGAGGGACTACGTCTCTCGGCTGGTCTAGAAACACCTTAGCGTCCCCCCGGAAGAACTGAAGGAAGTGGCTGGGGAGAGGGACATCTGGACCTCACTGCTTAGGCTGCTGCCCCCACGACCCGACCCCGGAAGAAGAAGAAGATGAACAAATGAATAAATGGGTTTAAATCAGTGGAATAACATCCGACAAGTTAGTTGTTGCCCAAGTTCCTGATTTCCCAAATTCCTATTTGAATGACCTTCCCATTGCACTTTCATCACAGTTTGACTGCAGAAAGTTTGTCAGAGTTATGGGTACAGTGGATTACAGCATAACTTCAGGAGAAGGTAAAAACTGAGCCTGGTGAGGGAACAATTGTTTATAACAGCTGCTAAAACATACAGTAACAGTCAAAATGTGGACCCACCCAGTCATTCTAACTGAAATAGAAAGTGTGTCCAAACCTTTGACTGATACTGTATTACCACTGCACACACACACACACACACACACACACACACACACACACACACACACACACACACACACACACACACA
>JAOUQZ010000047.1:10460319-10484781 GCA_028564935.1 Neosilurus hyrtlii
CGGGAAGAGACCCCGGGGTCGACCCAGAACACGCTGGAGGGACTACGTCTCTCGGCTGGTCTGGGAACGCCTTGGTGTCCCCCCCGGAAGAGCTGGAGGAAGTGGCTGGGGAGAGGAACGTCTGGGAGTCACTGCTCAGGCTGCTGCCCCCGCGACCCGACCCCGGAACAAGCGGAAGAAGATGAATAAATGAATGAATGAATAAAATAAAATATTAGGATAGCAAAAAAAATCATATCAACCAGAAGTGGATTTTAGGATTATGATGGCTTCTTAATGACAGAAACGTACGAACGCTTCGGCTTCCGTAGAACACAACAGGCTGGTTAAAGAACGGTCGGCTGCGGAATGTAGGACCCTGAGGACACAAACGCGCTCGTTGTCTTAATGACAGAAACTTACGAACGCGGGTCCGCTTCGGCTTCCGTAGAACGCTACACTACGGAATGTAGGACCCTGAGGACACACCCGTGCTCCGGTTTGAGGGATGGGAGGGGGAGACCACTAAACCTGCTAAATTCGGGTGGGGAAAAAATGGTGATTTAGAAATGAAGAAAGCAGACCTGCTTGATGGCGCGGTAAGGTTTGTGTTGTCTGAAGCAGTTGTGCAGGACATACAGTATCTCATGGAGCACGCGGATCTCTGTGTGGAGCACGTGACTGTCCAGCAGCTTCAGCACGCGCTCACACTGCACCGCCACATCTTCCGTTACAGCAGCTGGAATTCAGCCGAAACGTTAATAAGTCAACCTGATACACACACATTACCATGTAATATAAACACCAGCACATCTTAAACCCTGTACCCCACGTGGGTGACACTCAAACCAACCACATCCATCTATACACAACTCACCCAATCAAACTACACCAACCACCAACACCCGTGGTAATACCCCAAAAATGTACCTGTTTCGCTGTTAAAAGTGATTCGGCAAGCCACAGCAGCACCCGGACACGGAATGTTTATTTTATTCCAGGGTTCAACCGCCATGTTTAAAAGCCACCAGGAACTGAGCTGTTCAAAACTTCTCCAAGGTTGCCAGATCCCTCTTTTATAATCCCCTTATAAGGAAACCCCTTATAAGGAAACCCCGTTATTTAGTTCCTGAAACCATGGAAACAGACTCCATCCGTTTATCCATGATAAACAGTTCCCCACTGAAGGATATCACAGACTCTAAACTTCCAGATTACTCACTCATTTATTTGCCAAACCGTTTAATCCTTCCTCAGCTGACACTGTGCAAAGGCAGGCGGGGTACACCCTGAACAGCTCACTAGAGCATCGCAGGGCCAACACACTCACACCTGGGGGCAATTCGGAACAGCCTGTTTTACAGCCTGTCTTTGGACTATATGAGAATAATGGAGTACCCAGGTGAAACCCATACCGTCACTGGGAGAAACTCCAGACAGAAAGCCCGAGACTCGAACCCGGGTGCTTCTTGCTGTGGACGTGTTAACCATTATGCCACCGTGCCGTCCTGCCTACAGTTCAACCCTGTGGGACTTCTGGTGACGGCTCAGTGGTTATCTCTTCCAACGTACAACGAGAAGGTTCTGGGTTCAATTCTCAGCCAAAGGCTCTTCTGGAGGTAGTTTGCATGTTCGCCGTATTCTTGTTTGGGTTTCAACCGAGTACTCTGGTTTTATCTGACAGTCCAAAGAAGCAAATATTAAGTCAAATGGCAATTCGAATTTTCCCACGGTAGATGTGAAGGTATATAGGTGTGAATGGTTGTGTTTGTTCAGGGTGACACAATAAAACCTCTCACATTAAAAAAAAATTATAACAATAACTAAAAATATTCAAATTATTGTTTGCACACATGACACTCATTCAGTAGTTTTTATACATCATTTTTTAAAGAAGGCACGCGCTCACACTGCACCGCCCCAATGCACCTCCAAATGGTAACCACCGTTGTCTATACTTGCTTGGAGGCTGCCACGGCCCGACGGGTCATGCCGGGTGGAACAGCGGCAATCTCCTGTTGAATAGCAGCCTTAAGGGCTTTAAGAGTTTGGATCAATGAGTATACACTCCTGATTTAAGGTTGCCCCACAGAAAAAAAAAACAAGAACACACAAGAGACATCAATCAGATTTCCGTCAGCACTTCGAGTGATCTTCGAGTAATGTGTTCCATAGCCTTCTCTTGTTAAAACTTGTTGAAACTTCCAGCTCAAAGTGTTCAAATGGGGTTGGACTACCAACAGATCTTAGCACCACGTCTCCTGCCTCGACACATCTGATGTGTACAAATAATGATGAATAAAAACTAATGAATGAAATTTCACGTGTGCAAACAATAATTTGAATATTTTAACCTTTTTAGCTCCCGCCTATCGGGGGCTACAGGAATGGGTTCTGTCCATCCGTCACACTAGTTTCCGGACATTTACTTGCCACGCACTGAAGCTGGGGCTTTCAAACTTGGTATGCTTGTTGACTAATATGTTTGCTAGGCTGACTTTATGTGTGAGTGACCTTGACCTACTTTTCAAGGTCACAGAGGCAAAAACGTCTATTAGGTTTCTGGACGTTTACTTGCCGTGTGCTGAAGCTGGAGCTTGAAACTTGCTATGCTTATTATGAAATGGTCCTTTCAGCGGAAGCGTCTGGACCCTGTGGTCTATTTTTTAAAATTGACCTTTGAAATGTGGGAGTTTTTTTGTGTCCCCCTGAATTAGTCCTGCAGTAGACTGGTGACCCTTTAAGATTGTACCCGTTTCTCAAAAGAATTCAGAGACTGTCTTCAGCTTCCTTATGTTCCTGATATATAAGCAGTAGGTAGATACTGGATGGACTCTTTTTGAGAATCATGGTGAGTCCATTGAGTCACATGATTTGACTCAGCTTATTATTAAAAGTCAACTCTTGTATGAAACAAATTCATCCACTTAATTAAATCTCTTTGCCAAACACTGAAATTGTCTCTACCTTAGTAATCCTAAAGTTACCCTTGCCTACCTGTAAAAATGGCTTTATGTACAAGAGTCATTAACCTAGAAGTGTCAGTTCAAAGAGCCGACTCATTCGTAAACGTCATTTATAGCAAATATGTAAAATTACAAGGCACAGTTAATACAAATCATTCCAGTTTATATCGGAGAAAACCTAATACCTACCCTAATCAACTATTCCCCAGGTAGACCACAGTGATGCACAAGGGATGTGTGGTGATTTTCTTTATCTAGCAACAGAAATCCAGAGTTATGAGTTGCTCTGTTAAAGAGTCCTAAATTCTAACTAGCTGAAAGTGACCACCACTCATCAGATGGAAAAAGAGTACACCTAAAACTTAATGACACTCTTGAGAGTTTAAGAGATTAAAATCTTCATCAGAAATACAACGGATGACAGCCATCGTTTAAGTATCATTTTATGTACAAAATATAGTCGTCACCCCCCCCCCCGCCCCCCACATATATAAAGGTTCCAACATCACAAGCTCCTCCAGTGTGAGGGTTACAGTGTTAATACATTCAAATTGCTGTGTCAGTATAGCATCTATCTTCAAATCAGTTTTTGTATCCATGTGATGATTTGTGAGTTGACTTCATCTAAAACAGACTCCTCAGTTCTCCCCTTTACTACCAGTCCATGATTGGCTCCTTCCACCCAGTGCACTGTACATGGGCTCTCCATCTGCTCCACAGCATGTTCCAGAAGTTGCTGAGGAGAAAGAACACACAATAAGAAGACTCTTTTTGTCTACAGTGCTCAAACTGAGTACACGTGAACAGATGATTCCATTTTTTTTTTCTTCCAGAATTTGCAACATCTGGAAGCAAAGCATGACATCAAACAAGCACTATCCATGACTCATGACTAGATGTATGTCAAGTATTTGCGTTCTGAAATTTTTCCCCCCAACATAAATGTACTTCTTGTGGTTTAAAGATCCGTTATGCACAATTGAATGGGAAATTGAATACAGTATTCATCACTATGTTTTCATTGGAGAATAATGACCTCTAGCTACAAATCACTGTGTTATTGTAAGCCAAGAATGAACATTTTACACCCATGAACCATGACATAAACCCACTAAGAGGTAAACAGAATAACAGTAATGGCATCTGTTAAGGATGCCAGTGAACAGTCTATTCTTGAAGTTGATGTATTTGATACAGGAAAAAGTATGCAAGCATGACAGGTCTTGTGGGATGTTCTAGGTATGCACTGAATATTGACTATAAAAAGTGGTCCAATGAAAGACAACGGGTAAACCAGAAACAGTGTCATGGACACTTAAGCCTCATTGATACCCATGCTCCGATCTGACAGAAGAGCTACTGTAGCACAAATTGCTGAAAAGTTCATGCAGGCTATAATAGAAAGGTGTCAGGAACCGCAGTGCATTATGGCTTGCTGTATATGGGGTTACATAGCCAGAGACCAGTCAGAGTGCCCATGCTATCCCCTGACCAGTGCTGAGAGCTCCTACAGTGATCACCTGAAGATCAGAACTGGACCATGGAGCAATGGACGAAAGTGGTTTCTTTTTTATCCTCTGGACAGTTAGGTGTGTGTGGATTACTTCCCCGAGAAAGAGATGGCATCAGATTACACTGTAGGGAGAAAGCAAGCCGGCAGAGGAAGTGTTACTC
The DNA here is from genome assembly GCA_028564935.1 of Neosilurus hyrtlii. Taxonomy (NCBI): domain Eukaryota; kingdom Metazoa; phylum Chordata; class Actinopteri; order Siluriformes; family Plotosidae; genus Neosilurus; species Neosilurus hyrtlii. The sequence goes on from JAOUQZ010000047.1 coordinate 10,464,939, forward strand.
TGGACACATTTTATTATTACATTTTTTTTTCCTGGGGGGGATTGAGGGGGGGTGTGGGATGTGCTGGAAAAACAGGTTTGATCTCTTGAAGACCCACCTTGGAATTTAGAGTACATATATTGTTTGCTGTTAATGTCTCCATCAGATACCGCAGCTTTTTTTTGCTTCATCAATCAAACCTGTTTTGGTGGCAAAAGGGGACCTACATAATGACACATAGTGGTTTTAATGTTATGGCTGATTGGTATATGTCTAAATAGGGAGCAAGTCCTCTTTTACAAAGTTGACATGATTTGTGGCTACAGTAGCCCAGAAGAGATCAACTATTTATTTATTTATTTATTTTACAAGTGGCAGCATGGATCCGGGTGGAAGCGCCAGAAGGAAGATAAAGAGGGAAAACAAGGAAGAAGAAATAAAAGGAATCAGAGTTTGCTTGTGCTGGATAAGAAGTAATAATTAGAGGATCATAAAGTTTAGCATACAGGGAACATGAATGTAAGTACCTGGAAGTATACTATGTGCACCTGGCAGCCACCATATTTTTTTAATACACGTTCGGAAAGGGAAAGGCGAAGAAGGGGCATTCAGACGGTTACCTACCTCCGGTAAATGGATCCTACATAGCGGAGCTTTATGAAACAACATATCACAGCATTTTACCTATTTACAGTGCTCTTTAATTGTCTTTCTTTCTTAATTCATTGTTCTAATTAATATCCCAGCAAACTTTTCATGGAAATCAGACAGTAAAGAGGCACTGAAATAAATAATGTATTTCCATAAACCAACTCACACGTTTGCACATGTTGTCTGTAGTCCCAGATATAAAAAGCACAGGAATGTGGGAAAGTGCCCTCAGGTCCTCACTACGTTTAACATGAGCGTGTGTTTGACCAGGAGGATGAAGAGGGAAAGACAGACACAACAGACCTTTGACATTCATCTCTTCCTTGACACACAAATGTCTGCCCAAAGCCACAGCAGCCCGAGCTCCCATCGAACGTCCTGAAACACAAACAGTACTCTAAAGCTTGAGCGTTTAAAGAGAAGCATGCTGTGCGGATCGTATTGAGTGTCCAGTTGGACACGAGGTGTAAGATTTGACAAGGATGTGATTTGTGTAAGTAGTGTACACTCACCTCCAAGGAAAACGTTACTCAGTGTAAATCTATCAAGGGTTTTCAAGTACACCTGTAAAAACATAAAAACATGTTTGTGAGATCATTTACGAGCAAGAGTGGAATGACTGGGACTATAAATATAATGTGTTGGGATTACCACTGCTGCTTCATAGGCCCTCACTCTGTGCGTCAAATTCAGGCTTTTGCATGTGAAACGAAGGCAGAGCAAGCCGGACATGGCGACAACGTTAGCCAATGACATTAGTGGCTTTAGGTTCATATTTCCCCCTGCTCCATGCGTGAGGATGAGAGCAGTTTGTATAGATTCTCTTTCAGGAACTGTGAGAACACCTTCCAGCTCTTTCGATCCAAATGGGATAGAGACCTTCTCCTAGAGAAATTAGAAATAACTGCAAAGCTGACCTACATGAAGCTATTTCCCTAATGTTACCACGGTGAACTGATAAACATGTTGGCCATGTGATTAATCCAGCATATTACTGAGAACAGTGTCATTTCCTGCGATGGCCTGGCGAGCTGTCCAGGGTGTACTCTGCCTTCGCCCGGAGTCGGCTGAGATGGGCGCCAGCCTCCCCGTGACCCTAATTAGGATTAAGCGGTTCAGAAAATGACATGACATGACAGTGTGATTTCTATTTTATATGAAATGAAAACAGAGCAGTGCCCTGATCATGAATAAAGCACCAATTTTATTTTAGGTACAACAGATTTTACAGCTGCTGTTGTTGTATTTATGTATTTGGTATATTATGTATTATTATCATGGACATTATATTTTCACCAAAAACTGCATTGTACACATTTATCAGACTTGTAGAGTAAACATCCTCTTTTATATTAAACTTGAACCAAAACAATACCAAAAACAGCTAGACCAGCAGCAGAATGATTACCGTAAATTCCCACATATACGTGCAACAAAAGCTCTACTGAAGCTGGTTTAACTACAGTATGTAACCGAAAAAACTACTAGACAAAGCAACACACTCTTATATGAAAATAAAACCAACAGGTTTAAATTAAATTTGATAGGAACTGTCATACTTTATATATTATTTAACTGTGCCGTTAATACTCGAAGTTATTAGGGACATCCTTACTCAGAGTAAACACTTGCATTAACGCTTTGATTAAAACATATATAATCAATTACGCAGACAATTAATAATCTACAAGTAAGCAATAATTAACAATATACCCACTACATGTCTTACACACAAACAGGAAGATTTGGTACCTCATTGAAAGTCACCATCTTCGCTCAATGTATCCATGCAACTGCTGTTTATCGCCATCTGGTGGCCAGGAGGAACAATAACAACCGACGCTCTTATACATAGTGGCTGCATGTGCATAGATGAAATAAATGGCTGTTGAATTATTTCTGAATACAAGCAATAAAAAATACATCTGTTTTAAGTTTTAAGTCGAATTGTGTGTGTCTAGCGTGAATAATGAACCAATGCACTAGAAAAAAACAGTCTCTTAAAAAAAAAAGTAGTATTATTAGGTAGAATTGTGGCAAGAAGGTCCTGGGTTTGAGTCCAGGGCTAGAGTGTCTTCTGTGTGGAGTTTGCATGTTCTCCCTGAGCTTGCATGGCTTTCCTCCAGGTACACCGGTTTCCTCCCTCAGTCTTAAAACATGCACATTAGGCTAACAGGCTGTTCCAAATTACCCCTAGGTGTGGATGTGAGTTGCTCTGCGATGGTCTGGAGTGCTGTTCAGGGTGTATCCTGACTTAGCCCAAAGTCAGATGTGATAGGCTCAGCCTCCCCATGACCCTAGTCGGATTAGCGAGTGAGTCATGAGTGTAAATTTCGATGCAGATGTCGTCTCTCATGTAGCACTGATGACTAAATATGATGTAAAGCTGCATATTGCTCTTTTTGTTAGATCATAGGCTTGATGTTGAAATGATTTGACTTAAAATGATACTGGCTTTACCAGCAGGTTTGTGTGGTTTGGTTCCTGTCACCAACAGAAAAAACAACAACAACTAAACATCAGTTAAATTCTCCACAGTGAGATTAAACACTACACACCACTGTATGCCAAAAAACTTGAGCCATCTACTTTTTGTACAAACTTTGTTATAGGTTTTTATTTTTTACTTTATAATATACTTCAACTACAAAAACAATTTAAGCACAATTATTGTAAACGTTACAGAAAAACGTCTGTCCGTAATGTGGTATATTACTTAAGATACCACTGCTGGGTTGTGCTGAAAAAAATAGGGAAAAAATGAATCAAATAACTTCTCCAGGAGAACTGGGTCTGGCTGTGCAGGATGCTCAGCTGATTTCCTTATAAAACCCCACAGGATTTCACACCAAATCATGATTTATTGCTGCATATTGCTTTTCATAGCATGTTTCAGAATGTTAAAACATTCAATTTCATTATCCCTGAAGGAACCTTTGCTGTACAGGCTTTCTTTCCTAAGTGCCTAAGGCTTCTTTGCAGAACTGTACAAGAAACAGAATAATAACAGCAACATTAGGTAGTCGGGTTAGTATACAATGCCATGTCATCATAAAACCTGAAGGTACACTTTTCTCTTGTCCTTTCAGGCATACATAAACACCACCACAAAAATTCTCCTTGCTTCCTTCTTGCTCCAGCAAAATAAGATTTACTGGAAACTGTGCATGTTTGTGCAGTTAATGAATCAAAAATCTAGTTTTACAAATGAGTACATTTAATTTCAAGATATAAAAAAGGAAATAATACATTATAAATAACAGTGGAAAATGATCTACAGTTGGGAAAATGATCTGTTTGTGATGAATCGGAATAATAAGGCAGTTGTTTCATGATCCCAGTAAAAGGCCAATCAAAGCTCGTCTTTAACCTGAAAAAAAAAAATAGAAAAACTGGATTAAAAACATTATTAAATCCATTCTAGGACAAACTTAAGTGGTGGTTGATAAAATATCATGCCATGCATTTTGGACCAACGGGCTGTAAGCAATCAGAAGGTTGATGCAGTTGGCTAAAAAAAGAATACGACCAATATCAAGCTCATAAAAACGACTATAAAATAATCTCCAAACGTCACTGTTACATGGTTTATGTGAATGAAATGGTCATTGTCGTACGGTAATAAACTTTCACTGAATTTGCTGAACCAGAGTTTTGCTTACTCAGGCTCCGTCCGTTCAAATGTTTAAACCATCAGTAGGCCTTCAAATATGATTATTACATAACGCTAGCACTTAGTCACTCAATAGCCAGCAAGCATTCACTACACGGAAATGGGGTTAACCATCTTGGGAGTAAAAGATAAAAACATTAGTGGATACTGCTTGAATCGAAGGGACAGTTACTTGGAGCAAAGCATAAATCTAGTTCTAGTGTACTTTTTCTTGTTTCTCCATGTAGTATATACTGAAACAGTTTTACATACTGTGGTTTACTTATGCTTCCATGTAATAGGTACTAAACTCTGAGTAAGTAGGCTAACACCGACACCGTTAGCTACACAGCGTTTACCTCTGTACACAGAGCTCACCTAACCTGCCTCTGTCATGGATAAAATATGTTAAACTAAACTATAATTATCTTGTTTTGGCTTTCTTTTCTTTGTGTTTCCACATGATACATATTAAAACTTATGAGTAAAAAAAGACTCCGTCATACAGCTCTTACGCACCTGTTCGTTCGAGTGCTCGGAGATCTGTCCAACATGAAAATTGTTTATTTCATTAAAAATGTAAAAAATAAACAAAAACCTAGTTTTGCACTTTCCCCCCACATGTTCCCGTGTCGTACATACTTAAACAATTATTCTCCTAAAGCTTGGTGGATGTGGATAACTTATATAGTCCCCGAGCGGTGACCTCATCTACAGTGATTAACTTCTTATTAGGTTTTTATCATACGGTAAATAAGCTCACACAGACACACACCTTGGTCCTGTGGCAGTAGCATGGAAAAAGATCATCCTTGGGCTGTTCTACCAATTCCATGCCATCTCGTACATGAGGTTCAGTTACCTGCAGCTTTGCATACGCCTACAAAAAAAAAATAGATACACAGAAAGGTTTACTCACACACTCTCTCTCTCTCTCGTGCACGCACACGCTCACTCTCTCCCACAACTTTTATTTTGTGGTGTTGTTGTTCCCTGTGATGGTGTACATTCACCCAGGGGCCACGTTTCTACATGCACATACCCAAAAAGAAATCTTTACAGCTCCGATCCAATTAAATTCCACACTTGAAACCTAGACACTGCTTTATAACTAGAAAATGCTTTGAGGATGAAATGTGTTTTGAAATGAGTTTAAAGATTAATGGTTTTAGTTGACTTAGCATTATTCAACCGGTGTGTCCTTGAAGTTATCACTTAAAATTGATGGGTACTGATAGGAGATTAGATATGCTTCCTGTAACTCACTCTGGATAGGACTTTCTACCAAATGCCATAAAAATGTAAATCTAAATGTAAATATTCCAAGATACATTAACTGATACGCGAGCTACACAAGTTGAAAAGGAAGCGGCGGAGATAAGATGTTACACGTATCCAGTAGCATGTGTACATTAACAGACAAGAGGTACCAGAGAACCTCAGCTACTTAAATATTCCCTTCTGTCAATGAACTAGTGTGGTTCGAAATTATTAATAAAAAAATAAATTGAGGAAACCAGGCTTGTGGTGCGTCTTTAAAATCTGATATTTCTCCAGGAGCTTGATCGAGTCTACTGAATCATGGAAAGTTCCCCAGCATGATGTCAAACAAATAACACAACTGAATGAACTGGTTTAAAATTTAAAAAAACACAGGGAGAAGAAAATTACCATAGTTATGAATGATTACCTGGAAGAGTTTGAAGTAGTAACAGAATATACTGTCACCCATTAGATGGTTCCGTGCAAACTGTTTACCGGCTTGTGCAATTTTCTTAGCCTGTAAAGCAAAAAAACAAAAAAAACAAAAAAACAACCCCAAAAAAAAAAAACAAACACACACACACACAGAGATATATATATATATATATATATATTACACACACACACTTTTTTGAATAAAACATTTACCATTTTAGAAAAACCATTATAATTTATAAGAAGGTACTTAAAAGCTCCCTTTCTTCTTTTATACTCTTTATGGTTATGCTTTTATTACCCATCCAACTGGCCTAAATATACTGAAGTAACACATTTGACAATCAAATCTTTTGTTTGCAAACCACAAAAACCTTGTCTGTAATTAAATGATAATAAAACATGCAGTTTAAAAAGTTACAATTTTAAAGTGATTTAAAAAGTTAAACAGCTCTGTACACAGTGCTGTAGATCTAACCGTTATTGTTCTAAATCATATTAAACATCTTGCTATATTTATTTATTACTTCTCTAGTAGCACTTGAAGTTAAAAGTAAAAAAAAAATTGTTAATACGAAGAATATGTAAAGCTAGGACTAGGCGATATATCAGTAAATTACTGTACCACGATAAGTCCATTAATATCGTCAGATAACCGAATATCATGAGCATAGTGAATTAGCGTTCCTTTATAAATAGACAACATAATTTTTTTTAGCCTGTATCACCCAGCGCTAGCTCAGACATGATCGTGTTACTTCTCAAAGTTTCACTATTACCAAATTACAGGGGGTCCTCAACTTACAAAGGGCCCAACTTACGACGTTTCGAGGTTATAACGCTGGTGCCATAAGTCCTTAAGAATTCTTGTTCTGTAAGGAACTGTTCTCCTTTTTTGTTTGTTTCATTTTATTATTTTAAATTTGTCCTCCATATGTTTCTCTTACTGCTAGTTATGCTTTGCAGAAATGTGTTTTTTTTATCCTAGATTACGATTTTATTGCATTAGCAGAGTTTAGTGGTGTGATCCGACTTGCAACAAAATCTGACTTATGCCACGACACAGGAACCGAACCCTGTCCTAAGTCGAGGACCCACTGTATACATTTTTAAATGTCAATAGGAACTGCTGTATGCTTTATTAGGGATGTTGGAAGGCTGGGCAAAGGAAGGGAAATCCGTTTCGACAAACAACTGCAGGGCCAAAACACACACAACCATATGAACCATATACCATGAATATCCAATTATCCTAACATGCATGTCCTTGGACTGTTGGAGGAAACTGAAGTACCTGAAGGAAACCCACACAAGCATGGGGAAATCATGCAAACTCCACACAGAAACACCCTCACTGGGCACATGGCTCGAACCCAGGGCCTTCTTGCTGTGAGGTGGAAGTGCTTGATAGAATCAATGATTTATATTGTGATACATATCAAAACCAACTGATATGAAAAAATTATCATAATGTTTATTCTCATATCGCCCAGCCCTACCTTATACTAGCAGAATGTTTCTATACACATGCATGAAATACAGAGGAACAACAACAATGTACCTCGTCATCATGGTCTTTAGCCCACTGTATCTTCTCCAGCAGATCACTGAGGTCTGCTTTGATGGGGATGTAGTGAACCCAGGGCTGGAGCTGATTATAAAAGTGCTCATAGTATATGGAGTCTTGCTTTAACACCACACTGTCTCCAGCCAGAAGGTAAGGCATTCGATATGCAGCCACCGTTCCATCGATATTTATCTGATACTTATACTAAAAAAAACATCAACGAACCCATTAACCATTCTATTAAATCAAACCACTCATGCACTGATCCATTCTTCCATCCATGCAACCATAATCCAACCATAGATATAACAGCTCAGCCATAACTAACATCCATCCAGCCATCCATCCCCAGTCATTGCTGACCCATCGATCTCCTCATCCAGCACTGCCTCACCTTAAAGAAGTCAAAGAAGGAAACGTGTTTAACGAGTGGTCCATAAAGGCTCTCATCGTGCTTGAAGAAGAAAAAGTTGGTGAAAGCGGCATCCAGCAACGTGGGGTTTGCGCGTGCCAGTTTCACCAGCTCCAGACGCTCTCTCCTGCTGTCGCGACCCCTCCAAAAACCTGTACTGTTCTTCTCATTCCACGGAGGACCAGTGTTCGCCTGCACTGACATCATGTCCAGGCTTACTCTGGAAGAAAACAAAGGAGACTTAGCAAGACTCCTGAATGCCTCATCATGTTCCCATATGAAAACCATACCTGCCCATGGTCTCCAGTATAGACTCTGTGAGGTCATACGTTGGCATAACGATATCTCGAGTGTCATTGGACCCACACCAAGAAAAGATGGGATGGAGTTTCTCAGAGCTCCGACTCTTCTCCAGGGGCCAGTCACCCAAGTTCACAAAGAACTCAACATCTGGAAGCCTAACCTGATCACATGGAAATCCAGGATGAACATCACAGTCACTGATCTACTAGGATATGAGTGAGTGATTCTGAGAGATGCTGGAAGTCACTAATTAAACTTTAGAATGGATGAACGAACCAACATCCATCCATCCATCCAGGATGCGGAAGATTCTAAAGTAAACCCCAGCTCACGACAGACAAGAGGTGGGGCAAACTTTTGTGCGTATATTTTACGATTTATTTAGTGCTACGAATTAATTCCTAGTGTTTAAATCCATCTCGTTGTGCCTTTTTGTAATCTGAGACGTGGTAATCAGTGTGTTGCTGCCCTCTAGTGTCCAAAAAGTCCCTGTTTCTCAACTCAGAAGAAAACAAAAAACTGGTATACTAGCAAAATAACATCTCTTTGCCTCATTTTTAAATATTAATGTGTCAGCCAGTACATACTTTCCGTGTGAGGGAGAGAAGAAAGGCATCCATAAAGATCCTGAAGCCAACATGCTCCCCGTAGGTTTTGATATACACCTGAATATAAACACAACCTCATCAGAACTCCACACAATAATGATTTCATATGCATGATCCTATTGGTACACTAATGTCCACTTTACCATTTGTTAACCCTGTGTATTAATAACAAACTGGACTTATTAACCCTAATCTGCATATACAGTGTCATGAAAAAGTCTTTCGCCCTTTTCTGAATTTTAGCTCCCGTCCACAAAGTTGCTCGGGAGTTATGAGAATGGATTCAGCCCATCCGTCTGCCACACTTCGGTTTCCGGACATTTACTTACCGCACGCTGAAGCTGGGGCTTTCAAACTTGGCATGTTGGCTCAGTGCTATGAGTGCTAGGTTGAGTTTGTCTGTGACGCTGTCACGCTGAAGCTGGGGCTTTGAAACTTGCTATGCTTGTTCTATGCATATTACCCCGCCTTCACCCAGTGTTAGATGAAATGAGACATTATAAATAAAAAATAGAGGAAACCTTGAAGTGGGAAAAACACTTTTTCACAGCACTGTAACATACACGTATGCATATTTGTAATACTCGCATGGGCATGTTATAGTGTTATGCTTTGGACGTGTGTGAAATTATCATTCTTTTGTATGTGGTGTTATTACCATCTATTGGTCAAAGAAGGATCAGTAGCTCCACACAAAGTAAATAAAGTACCTGATTATTTTTGATGGTGTAATGGCACAGGCTCTGTCTTTGGCCAAAGCGCTGAGGGACTTCGTGGGCATTGCGTTCTAAGTCCACTTTAGGAAAGAATGACAGATCATGGTTGATCTGTGAAAATGAAGTCGGACAATGCATGTGCTTCTCCCACAATGCACCACTGGGCTCTGGACAGTTACATGATTCGTGGTACACTGGACCTGGACAGCAGAAGAGATGGTGAGTAAACTGGGCATTTATTAAATGTCAGACTTTTTAACTATGAATAATTTGGATGGATTTAGTATTTGTTATGGTTAGAAACTGCTTCGGTGGGAACAAGTGTCAGTTGTTTTGAGATGTTTCTGAACAATAATGTCCTGAGAAGGTTTTATGTAGTTATAATTTTTTTTTTTTGTACAACATAAAAGCTAAGCCAGTGTATACAGTACAAAATGTATTGCTCTGTCAAATTGACTGAATGATGCTACAATACTGCAGGTCTTTAACCAGACGATAGCCCATACCACTGTGTGTGTGTGTGTGTGTCCTTATTTCAACAAAATATAATTTTACCTTCGAGAATGTATGGAGACTTGGCCACATGTTTATTTTTCAGTAGGATCTGAATGCTGAGGTCTGGGTAGCTGGCGTACATGCGGTAGCGTACCAAAAAGGATCCATCCTGACGGTCTAAAACCTGCACCCAGATCCTGGAGAAAGTCTCTGATGGGGAGGTGATCTTTACTTCAAAAGTACTGGCTCCAGGTGAGCTTGTAAAACTGCCGTCCAGGAATAAATGAAACAGATTAAAAGCTGCATGGAGATGTACAAGTGCTACCATACAGCCATCTTTGCTGCTGGAACCTTCTCACTCAGAGATCAGTGCTTGACAGCTTTTCGTCCATGATAAGTGTACTCTGCATACATTTCAACAAGTGTTTTCTGGGGAACACTCAATACCTGTTGAATAAATCACTGCATGTCCTATATGTATATAAGGTATGGGGGCGGGCAGGGTTACAAATACCGAGACTTTATCTGACATACTGAGTTACTGATCATTTGTGTGATGATCAGTGATGAGTCATTTTGTTAGTGTGTGTGCACACAAGCACAGTTTGAGTTGTTCAACATAGAACATGATTCAAAAGTGTGTTGTTCTTACTTAGGCTATGATTGCTTCTCAACGCATTCATTTAACGCATGCAGTGGAAGAACATTTCTCTGAAAACTCTAAATCCACTCTGCTGCAGAAGACAATTCTTTATAAAGCTGAGACAGGTACATTTTTAGTATACACAAACTGTTACACTGGTTGAAATGGTCTTGACATCCATTCAGCAATCAATAACTTATCACATATGAAAAAAAAAAAATCATCTGTGATATTTCCTGTGAAATCTATGACTTAAGGTCTGCCGGAAAATATCCAATCGTGCTGTGACCCTACCGTGCACAAACTAGCAGTCAGTGTGTGTGTGCGCGCATGTGTATGTGTGTGTGTGTGGGGAAGTAGGCGTGGCTTTGAAAGGGCAGGGAGGGGTTTAGCCAGAGCCCTGATGCTGCTTTCAAACTTTGCTAGCTTTTGAAATTACCAGCCCCAGCTTTAAGATAAATGAAGTGCTACATGATTACTGCACTGGCAGACTGCATGTCTGCTGCTGAAATGGGCTGGATTAAAAAAATACCTTGATTAAATATAATTTGGCAGACGTGGGACTGTATTATCTCCATCAGATAAACTTAGAAATGGAGTAATACAAATTTATGTAGAATCCACTGTGGTGTACATCAGGATGTTATTCTACTCCTAGACATAAATACAGCCCTGCTGAACAATCAGAACAATTACTTAGTGACTGCGACCCAGTAATGCTGACCAGAAACTGGTGTTTCATCGGAGTCGCGATCTAATGCAGTCAATCTGAACTACATGTCATTTCATATCTCATATAAACCTCGAAACATATTAACTGCACCCCTTCTCAGGCTAACTTCTACATAATATACTATATTATCTTACACTTCAGTTTTGTTTCTCATAGTATTAATACCCACCTTCCACCACATGCCAACTCGATAACACTGCGAAGCCCAACGTTACAGAAACCGGTCACCGAATAAGATTTATCTGCTGCCCAGCTTGATTAGCTTTATAGTTATTTCTAGGTAGTGAATAATCTATGCCTTTAACTATCATCTCTGGCTTGAGTTATAGATTATTCATATGGTGCTCAAATAAAGTGTGTCCTCCTCACAGCACAAACCTCGTGGGTTCGAGACCCTGGCTCAGGAAGGGCTTTCTGCGCGGATTCTGCATGTTCTCACTGTTACCTGGGTTACTTCTGGTTTCCTCCCACATTCTAAAGACGTACATTAGGCTAATTGACTGTTCCTCTTGGTGTGAGTGGCTGGTTGTGTATGTGTGTGTGTGTATGTGTGTGTGTGATAGCCCTGCAAAGGACTGGTGAGCTGTTCAGAGTGTACCATCCCTTCGTCCAGAGTTGGCGGAGATAGCCTCCAGTCTCCTCTCTTCAGACCAAGTTGCTGGGCAAATTATTCATTCACCCATTCATTTTCTGAACTTAGGGTCACAGGGAGTCTGGCGCCCATCTCAGCCGACACTGGGCGAGCACAGAGTACACCCTGGACAGAAACACGCTGACGGAAATCAGCCACAGACAGTGAGACACATGGCCGGCATTTGATGACCCAGTCAGCTGCACTGGTGGGACAGCAGTGACAACCCGGTGATAGAGGGGCTTGAACCCCCGACCTTGGGATCAGTAAACCAGCACCCAACCACCGGGCCACCACTGCCAAATCTGGGCAAATTAATAAATGTTCAAAGGTGCAGTGTTGTGTCCGGCTAACTTCAGAGAGCATTTCTCCTACAGCTGCTATTTTCTAGTGTGACGTCACACACCTCTCTGCGCATGCGTAATGCACTACATCGGATTGTAATTGAGGAACCCTGTTTAACAGAACGATAGTAAAAAGGTCAATGAATGAAAACTCATTTTTATAGCAAAATCACGCAAATAAATAAATTATATACATATATACACACACACATTTCATGTGCGCCAAAACTCTATAATAATCTATTTATGGTGTATTCAGGCTGCAGGGAATTAAAGAGGAGGGAAGCTTGCACTAAACTCGTTGCCGTGAAGGAATAAAGTCGACAGGCCTGCTTACTTTCCCCCGGCCTTGTCCACGGCTTGGATGAAGAAGAAGCGGGCAGGGAGCACCGCGTCGGGTTCGAGTCCCAGGCCCCAAACCAAAGTTCTCGAGGCACTGGGTAGCGGTGCACTGCTGCTGCACACCACCACTGGAACCGTGCAGCACAGCAAACACCCCCAGAACCGGCGCCACAGCATGGTCTGATTCACACCCAGCCTTCCAAGATCAGGCCGCAGGTTTACCTGGTATTAACACCGACACACTACGTCATCAAATCCTAAGGCTTTGCTCTCTAACCCTCACTACTGACCCAGATGATGTGTGCAAACACACCACCGCGCCGACTGTGCACAGGAATGCTACACACACTGGAGGAGCGCACTATCCTACTAAACAGCATGATTCAGCACCACCCCACGCTTCTTCACTGGTCCCATACTATGCAGTAGGATAGCATGCGGTTTCTGGACGTGGCCCGCTTCCTCTCCCCGACGCGTAACCTCTGATTGGTCGGCTCCACAGAGTGTGTCAGGTGTGTTCATACAGCGCACGATTTGCGCAAATGTGCGCAGAAATGACGTGTTCATAGAGTAGAGTGCACCACTTCTAGTTTTATGGTGAAAATGAAGTCAGGAAATCAACAGCTAAAAATAATAATTCTGCCTAAAGAAGGGTTTAAATACTCATTCACACATTATTGTGTTATACACTTCACACTAGACCCCAGCAGATTTATTTATTTATTTATTTATTTATTTTTTCTTTAACCTTTGCAGGGGTCAACCGGCATTATTTCATAAGTGTTCCGGGCACACCAGTGCCGAGGAACTACCCTGAGAGCTGCGTGGGCGTGACTTCCATTCATGGAAAGTTTGGTTGTGTTGAGATTAACTGTGGGTTACGCGGCAGATCATGAATACGTCCGTGAGGCCTACATGGCGTACCGGATGTTACCATAGATTCCCTTAGAGGTAAAAATGTACATGGCATAGTGACTGCCTTGTATACATTGCAGTTACTGCCGGTAGAGAGTAAGTCCACCCGTACTGTTGCATGAGACCGCCTGCAAAATCAGCCTGAAATGCTCTCGGAATAGCTACAGCAGTGCTCTCCAACCCTGTTCCTAGAGACATGACTATCCAAAGGCCATCTGAATGCTTTAAGGCATTCTTGATAAGCTAAAAATGGTATGTTAGATTTTGGTTGGAGATACCTGCAGTGAGCTCGATATCCAGGAACAGGGTTGGAGATTACTAGGCAGCAGTAACAGCTGGTGTGTCAACCAGCTATGTGAATCCTTTGCTTTACTTTACTGGGTGAACTTCATTGCACTCCAGACACACTCTGAAGTCCAGATCAGTGCTATGCATAATTATTTGCTTATTACAAACAAACAAACAAACAAACAAATAATAACCCTGACAGTAGGTGACACAAATTTCCATATTTAATTTGATTTTCATTTAAACAAAACATAGAGTGAGAAACAAATGAATCTCACGTTGTCATGAGTACATCAATCATTGTTTATTTTAATTTGATTAGCATCAACATATGTTTCATGATTTGTTTATTATTTTTTATTTTTTAATTCCAGTGACCTCTATAATACTACTGTAATATCAATTAGAACAAAAAGTGGTAGTATCCATTTAAACAAGACGAACGTTGCCGCGTTCTCTGTAGAGAAGAGCAGCTCAGAGTCTGGGATAGAGGGAGGACTACAGAACTACATTCAGAATTTTAGACGCAGTACCATCTTTCAACAGGTAAAACATTTACAGAAGAAATCACGAGTTCATTGTAAGACATTTCTCCAAACTCTCTTCAGGTTCAACTGTACATTTTAGTAGAAAAGCTGAGAACATAGAAACATAACACCCTGTTTTTTTACTTACTTTTTGCTGTTAAAAACAAACATGATGATGGTTGAAATTCTGAGTAACAGATTATTATTTTTTGAATATATGCACTTTCTTTTAGCCTTGAAATGATGGATAGTAATGTTGGTAATTTATCTATAGAATGAAATGGCTATTACCATGGGCATGTACGTTTACTTGGTTAACACTTGTGTATTATATTAAGTTTGGAGTTAAAGGGATAGTTAAGCCTTACTGCTGGCTTTCATGCCCTGGATACATTTTTTAGCCATGCTAGCTTTTTTTTGGACTGAAGTGTCCCTAAATATATTAATAACTGGGTTTGCTTTGTGATAGCCTCAGATGAAATGAAATCATTGCTCTACCGGTTTGGTCGATTTCGATTTGATCAGCATACATATGAATGCTTTGGCCAGTTTATATACAAAGTGGAAGTGCAGAAGACATGGAGAGAGATGGGGTGAAATTATTGTGAATGATAATATAAAAGATAAACAAAATGTCTTACACAATCACAACAGGTTAAAGAAAGCATTAAACCAATTACATCATGTGTTTTTTTTTTTTTTTTTCACATAAAATAAGATTCAGAATAATTTTGCTCACAAGGAGACTAACATCTGTGTGAGCAAGATTGCCCCATTGTGCAAGGTTGTCTAGGATTCATACGACACTTCATACACACATTTAAAAGACTGCTCAAACAACAAATATTCATGTACCATCACCATGGCACCGTCTCCGCCCCCTTATACATATTCAAATCAGAGGACATAAATAAATCATCCTCTGACCTCAAACTACTGATAAACTCTCTCGTTCAAGCTTCATGGATTTGGCAATGGTTTAACGTTCAATATATTTAGACTGAGGTACACCTTGACTCGCCAGACTTTCTTACATGTGATCCAAGGCAGCGGAAAAGTCCGGAAAACAAAAACAGGTAAGGTGATAATTATAAATCAAACCCCACACAAATAAAAAGAACAAACATTTGAAGTGTACTGCAGTGTACTGGAACAGACACAAAGGATCAGAATAACTCTTTGAATGAGTTTAATCTACAGGTAACGCCTCAAAATATCAACCACAGACAGAGTAAGTTCATCGCTAGTTTACAGGAAAGATACTTCACCCATCTAGAATATGGCACATGTATTATTTATTACATTGGCTTCATGAATAAAAACACACTCAAGTAAGACCACACAGATACACTCATAGCACGTATTGCCCAGTACAGCTTATTTCTCGCTTATACGTCTAAAACCACATCATACATTTCTAGGAGAGGGTGAAGTAACTTGAGTGAGTAGTAAAGCTGTTATTCAAGGGACAGCAATATGTTAGCAGCTACTTCATAAACACTGTATTGTTCTGAAAGAGTTGTGACATGAAGTCGCATGGGTGAGAGTGTTGGGAGGATGTTGTTCGGTCCTGTAGTGTTGTAGTTTTCAAATTGTTTTTCATGTCTGCAGTCAGAGCACAAGGGTGGAGCACATTGCGTGAAGACATTGTGGTGGAAAATTTTAAATAATACATTATTCAAAAGAAGTCGTATGGAGCAATGAAAAAAATCCAGAATTTTGGCCTTATAGCAATGCAGGTATACAGTTTCCCTTTTTATTTATATTTTATCGCTATTTCAAAAAATATAAAGATTTTGTCATAGGATTCTGTTATTGGCTTATATTATTAAATAAAATTATGTTATTCTTTTATTTCCCTTTGTTTTAAAGTATCATGCTGCTTTTGAATATGGCAGTTTTATGTTTTTATAGGTCATCCATTTTTGTTTCATGCAGTCTTTTTTATATAACTTTTTCTTATAGTCTCTACACAGCAAAAGCCAATTTTCCTCCTGTAAGAAGCCCCCGGCCCCTGTACATGAATGAAGGATGGTCTAATCCATAACGTATGAGGGGAGGAACCACCCCGAGTTGTTAACACTAATGGTGTCTGTCCATCAGTTATTGTCTTCAGTCTGTCAGACCAGTCTGATTAAGAAGTATAGTCCTGTATACATAGCCCCAGAGAGAAGGAACAGCCAGAAGCACCTTTCAACCTCTCTTTCAAAAACTGAAGGTCCATGTTCCAGAGAAGTGCCCTCTTGTAGTTGGAGAATTAGCCTTCCTCCAGGCTAACTCACTTAAAACTGATACCACTTCTTGTCTTTGCATTTCAGCATCAGCTGTAGAAAAAAGTGAAAACCAACATATATGAGTAGCATATTAGTATAAAGCTAAAATTAGCTTACTTGTGCCTGGGGTTTAAAATCCATACACATTATGATTCACGTTATATTATTTGATCTAGCCAACTAGCGCTTATGAGGAAAGGTAAATGCAAAATGCTTGGGCATCTAATAGCATGTATTAGTATATACTACACAGGCCTGGAACAATTCACTATTTTCACTGGTTCACTATCTCAGGATAAAAAAAAAAACCCCAAGTGGATAATACTTAAATCAAAACAATGAACCCACATAATATGTCACATTTACTTGAAACAGACACTGTTATTATTACCATGATTAAAATCTAGTTTTAGTTTGTTTTCTCGTGTTTCTGCATGGTATATACCAAAACACCGTAAGAGGGCACCTTGTAGTATGTACTAATCTATGAATGAGCAGGCCAAACAGAAGCTGTTAGCTACACGCCGCTTAGCTCGGGTCGAAGCACAGAGCTCACATGACCTGCCTTTGTCATGGTTAAAATATGTAAATATAAACTATTAAAATGTAATTTTAGTTTGGTATACTAAAACTCTTTAAAAAATAATTAAAGAGATGCCACTATACAGTTCTGCACCTGCTCGGCATGTGTGTGGAGCTCACCTATATTCACCGTGACTTAAAAATAATAAGAAATAAACCATAATAATCTTTTGTATTGTTTTTTTTTTTGCTTATGTCCCTGTTTAGTATATACTAAAAAATTATGCACCTCAGACTCAGTCGATGAATTGAATATTCTGGAGGATCATTCGGTGACATCCACCCTGCCATCCATCCACAGTGCACAAATTTTATTGATTGATGTTCATATCCCACCTCTGTTAATATCTGATATATCATCTTAATTTAGATAATTCCCCTCCATGTGAGTATGACCCAAGCTCTTAGGCATAAATAAGTTGTTTTGTACTCCTTTTCCTTTTTATTCCCTTTTACCTCATGAGCATGTTTGGAGAAAGTCTCAGCGCTGGCCATCATGTGTGCCGTCCTCTCTTCCAGCTCTCCTAGTCTCTGTCCTCTCTCATCCAAGGCAATGCGAGCGCGGGCAAGATCACCCACTGCCCCGCCAGCTGCTACCCGCATGCCCTCCACGCTGCCCTGGCCTGGTATATGCTGAGCCAAACTTCGAGATGCCTTCCCTGCTGCTGCCTCACCAACTATACATAAAGTGTAGCAAGAGACTTTTTGTACTGTAGTTATTCACAAGTAAAATCAGATACATATACACAGATAAATGAGAGTTGCACTTACAGAGCTCTTCTCGGTCAAAGGTTTGTGCATTTCCCCCAAAAAATCCCTTCAGGAAGCCTCGGTTCTGTGCCTCAGGGGTCTCGATCGGTGTGAAAAGCTCTCCTAGCATCTCCTGCACCCAATCAACTGGGTCAGTCAGTAGTGCGAGTAACATTTTTATGTGAGTGATGTATGTATATGTATGCTTTATAACCATACAGTGGTACTACAAAATTCAAAGGCTACACTAAATCACACGGCAGACAAGAACTCTCCAGATTTTCATTTATCCCATCCCTATACTAAAGGAGGGGGAGGAAGAGAGCTTGCAAGATGCACCAGGGCTCCTCACAGCAGAGCTCAAAGCATCTATGACAAGCATGACATTTCACTTCAGTAGGCACTGTCACCACCCTCTGCACAAAAACTTGAAAACTATGCACACAAATGCATGCTCACACAGTTACACACACACACACACACACACACACACCTGCAAGTTATCACACATCTCCTGGCTGTAGGTGATGCGCTGTATTTCTGTCGGAGAGCTCAGGTAGAGGGCCTGACCACCACTGGTGAAACAGAATGTTCTAGCAATGCGCATGTCTGTTAGCGGCAGGTAGTTTACATCCAACAGTGGCCGTAAACTTGGCAGGCTGCAGAATGAACACAGAACATCAAGGATATTAAATCAAGCATAGTATCATAGTATTGAAGGGGGAAATATTCTTGCAAAAGTAAAAAAATAAAATAAAATATGGAAAACATTTTAAAAAACACATCAATATTCTTTTTATTGCTCAATAAATAGCATTGAGAGGAATTACTCCTTGGCGGTGCCAGTTTATTGATTGCATCCAGGGATAACACCAGGATTAAGAGTGTCTCCACATTATTCTCAGAATTAGGACTAGGATTAAGGAAATCAATGCTTCGGGGGATTAAAGCTTTAAAGGGTTGGATCAGTGCCAGTTCTGAAGTAATCATCAACATTACCATTCATAGGAGTAAATGCATCTGTACAGAAAGACATATTTTTCCCTGGAATAGAATATGTAAACTTTAATCAATCTAAAATTATAAATATCACAAATGTAAAAAAAAAAATAGGAATTTAGAAAATATGTTCATTCACTTTTATTTTCATTAAATAATAATTACAAATCAACAAACAAAATCAATGTTTTAAATGCTTAAATGTGTGACGTGAGCATAGAACAGAACCTGAGGATCATGACATGTCCGTTGGCACAGAAGCAGGCCAGGCACACACTGTTGGAGACAGCCACCACATCAGCTCGCAGTACGAATGATGACTCTGTGATGTTGTGCACATAGAGGCAGGCCTGTGAGGGCATGAGGAAGACCTTGGCTTGGCGTTCAGAGCACACGACAGCCAGGTGGCCCTCACCGCTGGCTTCCTGTGAGGAACAGGGTGAAAAGTTGACCAACTTTCTCCTGCGGGGCCGATCAGGGTCCTCAGCGCCATGCGGATCTCTCCACACCTCATATGCACTGTGGATCAAAGCTCCAGTGCAGTCCAGGAAACCAAAACGCAAGACGGAACCTTTCAGCATCAAGACTGTGCCTGAGGTAGAAGATAAGAGCGAGATAAGGAGAAAGAAAAATGAGAACACAATAAAGGATAAGAGGGGAGAGAGAGAGAGAGAGAGAGAGAGAGAGAGAGAGAGAGATATATATATATATATATATATATATATATATATATAT
>JAOUQZ010000047.1:10505349-10524669 GCA_028564935.1 Neosilurus hyrtlii
AAACCAAACAGGTGTGATGAAGCGAGAGAGCGAGAGAGAGAGAGAGAGAGAGAGAGAGAGAAAGAGAGAGAGAGGGAGAGAGAGACAGAGCGAGAGAGACAGAGAGTATGTCAATTAGCGTACATCGTCTTCTTGTTTGTGAAGATAAAGTCATGAAAGTGTTAAATCTTTGATCTGAAAATCTTCCACAACTTCCACAACAGCCCATTACACACCTGATAACAAGCTCTTAAATAGAATCAGAAGTGACAGACATCCACAGGTACAATACAGTATATAGGCGTGTAAGTCCTGAGGTAAACAAGTCTGAATATCTGCTCCTGAGAAGCATGCCTTGCAATTTGTATTTTACAAAGTAGTGTATATTTTGCCTCCTTTCTGTACTGGGTTCCCATGTAGTGGGAAAAAGGAAGAGAGAGAAAAAGCTACATTATTCATATTTCACAATCTATTTCATTCATTCATTCATTCATTCATTCATTGGCTGAATATATCCTACTAGGGTGGCATATTTCCTATCTCAGCCGATTCTGGGCAAAGGCCAAAAGCTTCTACAGCTTGCCAGTTCATTACAGGGCCAACACACACGTACGCGCGCGCACACACACACACACACACACACACACACACACACACGCACATGCACACACACAGCAATTCACATCCTCACCTATGGGCAATTTGGAATTAGCCTAATTTTGGACTGTGGGAAGAAACCCGAGTACCAGATGGAAACACACGCAGGCACAAGGAGAAAAATCCTCACTGAGCCCGGAACTCGAACCAATGACCTTCTTGCTGTGAAGTGGACGTGCTAACCACTACAACACCGTGTCACTCAATCTATTTCATTACATTCAATTATCATGTTTGTAATGTCTTTTCTCTGTTTTGAAAGGAAGCAGTCAACATGAATGATATAAAAAAGAAAATCTCCTGGGAAACAGGTCATTCATTTTAACACGGAATGACATGTGATGTCAGAAAAGGAATTCGCCTTGACACTGAGTTCATTTCAATCAAGGTCATCAATTCCAGTCCATTACTAAATCAAAGATCTGTCTTGGTTTGAAAAATGAGGCAAAGGAATAGAAGAGTGCAAGCATGGTGTCGTTTTTTACCCAAAGAATTCAGTAGAAGAAGACCTGGCAGTTGCAGTAGATTTTTCCACACACATTACAGGAAATAAATAAGTTACATAGCAAAATTTACCACTACTTTCTCTTACACATGATATTCTGTTAATAAGCCCAATGACATGCCTTCTGGGATTTAGGCTTTGTGGAAAAGTAAATCTGTCTTCAGGCTACCACATAAACACTGGAAAATAATATCAATCAATAAATCTTGGATGTGAAAAATGGATGTGCTGTAATTTAATAGCAAGAAGAGGACATGTGGATACATGCAGGGATGCAGGGATGTTTAAAGGAATTTAAACAGCATGCACACTGTCTAGCATACTATCATTATTATTATTATTATTATTATTATTATTATTGTTATTATTATTATTATTATTATTATTATTATTACCTCGGCCAAGGAGGTTATGTTTTCACTGGCGTTGGTTTGTTTGTCTGTTAGCAACATTACTCCAAAACTTCTTCAAGATTTTTGATACAATTTTCAGGATAGCTGGAAAATGATACAAGGAACGATTGATTAGAATTTGACAGTGATCCAGATTATAATAGGGATCCAGGAAATGTTAAAGTTTTTTGCGGCCTTGGCGGAGGTATGCACTCTCTGAGTGCTTTTCTAGTTATTATTATTATTATTAGTAGTAGTAGTAGTAGTAGTAGTAGTATTGTTGTTGTTTTTGTTCTGGTTCTTGTTCTTGTTTGTATTTAATCTTCTATGCAAGCCCGGAGAGAGAAAGCCATGGCAAAGCATGTCTGATCCCCAAATCCCTCGTACTCAAGAAAATATATCATTTGATTTTGTAACTATTTTATGTGGAAACATGAGCACAAAGAGAAATGTAGAGGATTTACTAGCTAGGGAGCCATGAGCTTGGGGATTGTCTGTTCAGTAAAGTACAGTGCAATTTTGTTGTTTTTTAATGCTCTCTGCTACCAGGAAGCAGGAGGCGTAGTGGTTAAGCACTCTTACTGCCTCACAGCAAAAAAGGTCATTGGTTCCAGCCCCGGGGTTGGTGAGGACATTTCTCTGCTTATCTGTGGCATGTTCTCCATTTTCTTGGGTCTCCTCCAGGTGCTCCAGTTTCCTCCCACAGTCCAAAGATATGCACATGCTACTTCAAATTGCCCCTAGGTAAGAACGTGAGTGTTAGCCCTGGAATAAAGGTGAGGTGAGGTGTTCAGGGTGAACCCCTCCAGCTCCAGCTTTCCTCAGGACTCTAAACAGGATAAATTACATGGATACTGAATGAATTCTACCAGGAAGCATATTTGTTTTTATATTCGTTGCTCATAACAACTATTTAAGCTCATATCAAAGCACTGTTATTGTCTTTACAGCTTACCCTCATCACCCACACTAATGGATAGTACAGTGGGTGTCAGGGGTATGCTGCGTTTCGTGTACTTTGACCCTCATCAGTTGTTTAAACTTGCAGTATATTTGATAGGAGGCTGGGCGATAACTTGCAGACTAAGAATATCAAAGGAATATCATGCACACTGTACAAGGACTCAATGTAGCATTTTGCAGTGTGTAGTCACCGAGCTCAGGGACAGAGTCACCAAGCATTAAAATTAGTCAGCGGCCAGGAAACCGGGCTGAACTCATCTTGTGGGCACTAAAATAATCCTGAAAACTGGACTGTGCCTTTGGATGCATGCTAAAAAAAACATATGTGCAACAACAACAAAAAAGCAACAGCTGCTCAAGAATTTTTTCATTCATAATTCATCCTCTCAGGCTCAGGGCTCCATGCAAACTAATAGTAAGTCCTGCAATAAATAAAAAAGGGGGAAAAGGGAATAATATCATAGCATGATGAAATATTCATGGCAGCTTCCTCTTAATATAATGCATAAATAGCTGCACCAGTGATGATGAGGCTTTTTAAAACACATCTGCCGGTGAGTGCCTCTCCCACACATGATACTTATTTAATACACTGTTGTACTGACACTTTAACAACTCCACATAAACACGCATCGGTGGTAGTGTCAAAACACCAAAACATTTAAATTGTCAGTCTCTCTTTTATCTCATTGTCCTGTTATTCAATGGCTTTTAGTGCCTTAGGATGATATGTTGGCTAAATTGCCTGTCCACAAATGTCATGCAAAATTGCAAGGGCATGTATAATGACTAACTAACTAACTAAATAACTAAATAAATGAATGAATGAATGAATGAATGAGTGAAGACCGTACATGGTCATTAAACCCCACCATCACCACCACCACCACCATCACTGCCACACATTCATTGCTTTCACTACATTTTTTTTTCTTTAACCATTAGCCAAAGGCTACAGAGCTTCGCTAGTGGTCCCCTGTGGGCCTATCATTCAAGCAGACTGCACACAGTACAGAGAAAAAATATAGCAAGGCCATGACTGCTAGTCAAAAACAGTGAGAGAGACACACACACAGAAAGAGAGAGAGAGAGAGAGAGAGAGAGAGAGAGAGAGGGAGAGAGAAATAGGCACTTTATCAGCTACACAATGTGAGGGTTCAATTAAAATGCATCAAGCATTATGCATCAAAGCTAGCATATCCTTGAGATATTCAATGTTATAAAAAAAATATCATACAATACAGGAGAATGTAGAGAGTGAAGGAATGGGTGAAAGGCACACCGAAGAAAGAAGAAAAGGAATGAAATTGCAGTTAGAGTAGCAGGAAAAGGTATGCAAATAGATGTGCAGCAATAAAAGCAGGATGAAGCTTTAATCACAGACAAAGCTTCTTAAATATGTTTTTTATAATGAAATGTTTCTTTGGAGAGAAATGAAGGGGAATGTGTAGAGTGATCAATGTGTAAAAATCCAATGCATTTCTAAAGACCGTTTCAAAGGCAGGTGTCCATTGAACAGTTGATAGTATAACTGTTTTGAACATGGTATTGGTAATGTCTTAAATTGTCAGAACAGGGGCAACGCGGCAAGAGAGGAATGGTGGTGGGGGTGGCTGAGGGGATGGCAACTCTGGTTTATCCAAGGTAGGGTTATGGTGGTTCTGGATCTTGGAATAACTGGGTGTGCCTTGATTTATTATGAAAAAAAGTCATTTCTTGAGTCGATATGACTGTTGTTTGAGTACTGTGTGTGTGTGTGTGTAATTACAAGCATTTTAGTCAGTGATCAGGAAAAAGTCTATGAAATATAGTTGTATACACCTCTAGAAATAAAGTGGGTGTGGTTTCAAGGTAAAATGTGGGCGGGGTTACCTGAGTTGGGTGATTTGCTCCTTTCCAGGTCCAGAGATACCTGGTTATCGGAAAGTTCGGTAAGGCCTTTCGCAGCCAATCAGAAAACAGAGCAAGTGGGACACAGGAAGAGGAAGCAGACAAAAAGAGCAAGTGACATCATATAAACAAATAAATAAAAATAAATTAGATACATCATAATAATGGAGTTTGGCTGGTGCACCTATAATTCTGGAGTAAACAATAAAGCGTTTGTAGATCTTTCTGACTTCAGTGATAAGTGATAGATGTCCATTAATGACTATAATTAAATAGAGAAGTATATTATGAGATTCGGCTGAACTTTATTACAGTGATATAATCAGGTATACAGACTAACAGTGACTGTGTGATAAAATCTACAGCATTCGTAATGGTGACGATGAATACACCCTCCAGAAACAGCTGTGCACAACCACATCACAGGGCCTGTGTGCGTAGGTGTGTAAGAGTGTGTGTGAGTAAACATTCACTGCAAAAATGTGATGAGGCTTGCACTGCAGTGGTATCCATCACGTCAGATATTTTGGGGTATATGAGAAGAGAGATTGGGAGACAGTGAGAGAGACATTATCCTAGGAGTAACTGTTGATTTAATTCATAAATTCTATATATATCATTATAATCCATGGTACTGAATGCAGTCCAAGCCTCATTAGGTTACAAGCACAGCAAACACCACAATCAGGGTTGAGAAAAATTAACACAGGAAGAGAACTCTGATCCGTCACCATTATAATGTGCCTAAAAAACATATTTCTTCATACAGAAATGTTTAACTTAACTTTTCTGACAGCTGTGGGGCTAGTTTTCAAAGTTATCAGTTTTCCACCATGAAATTAAGTATCTTATTTAAAAATTTTTTATAAAGGCCCACAAGAATTAAAGCTCAGTTAGTGTGAAAAAAGGTGTATGATTTATTAATTAGTGTCAATTTCTAAGAATATTTAATATTAACAATGTGTAAATGAGTCCTCTGGTTCTTTTTTTACTTTGACTGATTGTTTCACCTTGGAAATATTTTATTAATGTTAAGGGAGCCTGGAGAATTTCTGAACCCTGATTGGTTTTCTAACACTTGACAAATGCTTAGCAAGAATACAGACCATGAGGTGACTGGATGTTTAGCATTTATTACATATAAGCTACAGACCACTTGGAAGTTGAATTAACCATTAAATGCATACCTTATGGACCAGCTGGTGTTTTTTAAAGCTTGAACCTACACAATATTCCACAAATACTTTATTATAGATTGTGAAATTGTGAAGGATTGCTTTTGGTTACTGTACGATGAGAGATTGATTAAATAACAATTAAATATTATGCACTGAAGGTGAGGTGGATGTCACTGAATAGTAAATTATTCAAATCTGTAACATCCACCAGGCCTTATGTAAATAAGTGTCTAAATATATACTATATGGGAACAGAAGCACAATTGTTGTTTTTTTTTTGTTTTTTGTTTTTTTACATTTTTAAAATATCAGATGCAAGTGAGCTCCGAGCACATGTGAGCTGTGTAACACAATCTCTTTAAAACCCTTTCAGATTTTTATTACACACTATGTGGAAGCATAAAGATAAGAAATCTAAAATTAAATCTTTATAGTTTATTTTCCCATCTTTTTACCATAACAGACTCAGGTGAGCTGTGTGCACTCCGAGCTAACTGGTCACTACCCTGTGCAAGGCTACAAACTCTGTGCTTTTTATTTTAAAGAATAAGCTTTTTTTTTCCTGGAACAAATGTGATTTATCAACCTGCTGTGAGACCACCTGATGCCTGGGATGAAGCCATCGTAAGCAGTATGAGGCAACCGGAAGAGTGGATAGCAGGATACTCCCTTCTAACCAGGCCGCTTAATGTTGGTATACCACATAGAAGCACAAAAAATGCAAACTATAAATTTTTTTCTTTTAAAGCAGGACATTGCTGACGATCCCTGCTCCAAGTGACCATGGCAAACTGTGTGTCAATCAGACGGTGCTGTTTCCGTGTATATGATTAGCACTAAATGACATTCTGTAATAAGTAGCCTTACTACTTATAAATGTCTTAAATATAGTTTAGCTATAAAATTTGCAGCACATTGTTTAACACAAAGGTTTGTAAAAGGCTTTTGGAATGCAAAGCAAAATATTACTTCCATATTTCCATCAATTTGTGCTTTATTAAGGGGATATTTGATACCTGTTGGCAAAACAGTACTGCATTAGAGCTAATATTTTACAGGCTAATCTCATTTTACTACAATTAACCTCTAACACATGGCTACTGCCATAAGCATATTGTATCATTTTTTTTTTTACAAATTCAAAACAATATCTGAATCATTCAATTAATCAGACAATCAGTCAATCAATAAATCAATCAATTTATCAATGAATCAAGTAACATCCAGTCACCTCACATACTCCCACCCTCCCATGGCATCGGTAGCCATTTCATCCCCATCGAGCCCATGGCGGCTTCTCCAATCACTTACTCTGGTAGGAGGTACGGATCCGTTTCTTTGAATCTGAATAAAAGTTAGACAGGCCACGCATGCAAAAGTCTGTGACAGCACCCCCATGCCCAAGCACCCCCACCCACGAGAGAGAGAGAGAGAGAGAGAGAGAGAGAGAGAGGGAGAGAGAGAGAGAGAGAGGAAAGAAGAAGAGAGGAGAGGAGAGAAAAACAAAAAAGGCTTCAAGTAAAAAAGAGGTGTGTGGCCATGGTCGCAGCAAGACCAAGTTCACTGTTTAATGAGTGGGTGAGAGAGAAAAAAGGATAAAGGAACAGAAGTGTGAAAAGGAAGAACGAGAAGGCTGTATGTGTGTGAACAGGAATAATAGAATATAGAGAAATACTAAACTCTGTCCCTGACTTTCTACAGCCTGTGCAATCTTTTAAATGGGACTGTTTACATCTCCACTGTGGATGTCACTTCTTTCTTTCTTTCTTTTTCTGTCTTTGTTTCTTTTTAGCAATGTTCATTTAATGGAGCAGTTGGGAGGGAAATCGAATGTTGCAATATTTTTAGCTGCTTTCATGAAGTAAACCTTAATGTAAATTGTTCATTGATGAAATAAAAGCTTATCCTGAGGAATCAGATTTTTTGGAGACCTCTTTTCTACATACTCCAAACATGCTTCTTTGTTTACACATGTGACATACACAA
Organism: Neosilurus hyrtlii; assembly: GCA_028564935.1. Classification (NCBI taxonomy): domain Eukaryota; kingdom Metazoa; phylum Chordata; class Actinopteri; order Siluriformes; family Plotosidae; genus Neosilurus; species Neosilurus hyrtlii. Next base: position 10,512,900 of record JAOUQZ010000047.1, read on the forward strand.
TTTTGGTTCCTGTGCAGATGGTTTGTTTTGAAACAATCATACTCGTGAAGGGCCGAGGCTCCAGCCGGCTCAGATATAATGAATCTATGCCTAAAATTTTGCATGTACATTTAGATTCATCAGTTCAAATTACTCCCTGGACTGTGAGGCAGTATAGCGAACAATTGGCCACTCGGCACACATGTTTGGATAACCTTTATGTACACAAGAAAATTATGCTTATACACTTACATGGAATAATGTGATTGTTCAAAAAGTAGAAATAGTGTTTGATTTGTTGAAAATTTGAAATAAAAAAGACACTGAACAGACGACGACTGGCACTACAAGAAAGGAATTATTCCGTATCCAATTCCCACCCATAAAGTATTGCCTCCCTATCACATATGACCATCACCACTCAAGGAGGGGAATAAGCATACACAAGCCCCCACCGTGACATGCGATGCTGCCACCCGCTTCTTTACGAACTGCTGCGCATGTGCATTTGGAGGTGGCTTAACACACTCGGAGGGAAAGCAATATCCGCCCCTTTTGTGCCCATGGATTGGCTGGTAATCGCTGTGAGTGACAGGGGAGCGTATGCTATCCCTCCCTCCCGTGAGAGCTCTGTGAATTAGCTCCCATGGACTCCCAGTCGCGGATGGCTGCGGCATCTACCTGGATTTGAACTTGCAATCTCCAAGTCACGCACATTGTCGAAGCACCACATTTTATTGATAGGTCCTTTCGATTGCCTGATTGGAGAGAAGCAATTATAGTGTGCATTCTGTTTTAAGAAATGTTCCTTAAAACACACCAAAAACATAGATTATGATCAATCTCTTCAAAATAGTACTATAGGGAATATTATTGACATTTTCACCAACTTTCAAACTATCCAGGAGCTGATGGAACATAATTTAATTCCTCACACCAATACATCACTAGCTTCTATTGATTCACAATTATGTTTCAAGCTTGGACTCACAGTGATATACGTATATAAGTGTAAACAGCTACAAGAACAGAGTGTCAGAGAGTGGAGAAGGAACATGAAAGGAAGAAAGTGTCCCTTTTATTCCTTATCTCCTTAAGCAAATAAATGAAAAGATAAAGACAGCACCGTGTTCTCATTTAATGATGGATTCTATCTTTCTTTCCTTCTTTCTCTTCTGACTATAAAGCAGAGGGTGTGGGTGAGTGCACAACCAATGTCCCTCTCTATTTAAGAGCTTACATAAGCAGAGGATCAAAACCACCGCTTGCCAGAACCAAATGACCCTTCTGCCCACCTCTGCCTCTCCACGCTGAGTGTCATGCTGGCTCTGGGCTCTTCACTTTCTAAAGATGCAGATGCCTGAACAAACAAATCCGAGCAACTGCTGTGAAAGGAGCCAGCATGGCTGCTTCTCTACAGCGTCTTTTTGATGGCGAGCGAGACAGATTTGTGGTCTTTCCCTGTGTTCTATGAGACTGGGTACGGGCTTTGTTAAAATGTGAATGTGGGTAAGTGTGCTTGTATGTGGGTCAGTGTATGTAATGAGGGTTGGGACGAAGAGGAGGAGCAGAGTGGTAGAGGATCAGTTTGGATTAGTAGAAGTGTGTCCTTGTGACAGGATGAGCTTTTGGCTCTGTCAGAAGTCGTGCTCAAGCAGAATATCAAAATGGACAACATGCACAGAATGCAAATCTGTAACTACGGCCTGTCTCATGCAGTCAGAGGGTGAGAGAGTGTTTCTGATTGTGTATATGTGAGTGAGTGGAAATTGTGTGGGACTGTGACGGAGGAAGACAAAGAGTGACAGAAGACTGACAGAAAGCAGAGAGACAAGACAGTAAAGTGACACCACATATGTCTGTTACGTAATAGAATGTGAGTGTGTATTCGTGTGGTTCGTGTGTACCTGACGTGGACTGCCGGTTCTTGCGGGGGGAGCGTGTAAGACGTTGGAAGGGGTCAGCCGTGCCGTATAGCTCCAGAGTACTCATGCACACTACTACAGTCTTCTGCAGATAATCCACCACTGCCAGACCATTACAGTTACCTAGAGCTAACCTACACACACACACCCACACACACACACGCACACACACAAAGACAAACGACAGCCAAGTCATCAGTAAATAACATAGCAATCCGTACAGAGGCACATGATCAACGCCTCTGTCAGCAGGCTCCGCCCTCTCCTGTCACTCTCCCAAAAGGATTGGCTGTTTTTTAGCTGCTGCTCAAGCAAACAGCGTTTACGCTTGTAGTTTGTAAATGGCCGTGGGCAGTTGAATTCCCTGCCCAGTGCTCATTAAAATTCAAACAGCCTTTTATATTGGCTTCCTTTGCATTAGCTTCATCCTTTGATCGAGTTTGACTGATGAATATCTCAAGCTTTTATGGATGAATCAAAAAAGAAGGTTAAGGACAAGTTCCTCTTCACATTCAATGAGAGCGCAGTGTCCATTTTGTAGATTACATCAACCTGCAGCATTTATTATATTAAGAGTATAAAATATTGGATGGTGGTGCAGCTCCAGGTGCCCGGGTTCCATCCGGACTTTGGTTTATTGTCTGTATCAAGCTCGTTCATCGTTTGTCTGTATGTGCTTGTTCACATCATGTCTTAATGGGTGTAAACATGTAAGTTTACAGACCCCCCCCCCCCCCTTCCCAAAAACATTTCACTTCATTTTATTTCATTTTCCAAACTGCTTCATTTTTTATTAGGGTCATGGGGAGGCTGGAGGCCATCGTGGCCGGCTCCGGGCGAAGTCGGCGTACACCCTGGACAACTTGCCAGACCACTGCAGGGCAACACATACACACAACCATTCACACTCACTCTCACACATGGGGCAATCGAGAATATCCATTTAGCTAAATGTGCATGTCTTTGGCCTGTGGGAGGAAACCTGAGCACCCAGATGAAACCCACACAAACATGGAGAAAGTATGCAAACTTCACACAGAATTGCCCGTGCCAGTTATGCGGCTCGAGCCCAGGACCTTCTTGCTGTAAGGAGGATGTGCTAGCCACTATGCTGCTCTCCCAAAAAGATGCCATTGTTAAATTGTACACTTAATTAGTGTCAATGTACATGTGCCTAGTACACAGTGGCCTCTGATGGACTGGTGTATCTTACATAGGGTGTATTCCAACCAAATACCCAGGTTTCCACATTCCTGAATAAGACTGAAGATGAATGAATTATTGAACATCTCAGGGCAGCGTTTATATTGAAAAACAAATCAAGACAAAGCAAGAGGAAGACTCAAAATAAACCAAGTGTTACAGGGGTTACTCACAGGCCGTAGGCAGAGTTTACATCCAGGCTGGTGATTTGCTGTGGTGGCTCTCCGTCAACCCATAGCAGTTGAATAACAAGTTCAGCCTGGTAACCAGGGGGCATCCAGATCGTGCGATCTTTTACTCTGAAAAAGATAGTTATTGTTAAATATACATATATAACATAAATAAATTAATGGTGAAGCACCTACTCTGTTGAATATGGAGTAAATTATCACAGTTTGAAATTTGTCAGGAGATCATGGGATGGAATTCCAACAATGCCACTGCCATCTCTTGCTTTGAGTCTCAGATATAATTGGCTTTGCTTTCTGGGAGGGAAAACTATGTCACCATTTCTCTTTCTGTCTGTCAACTAGTGTTACACAAGTCAATCATGGGCACTTAAAAAAAACAACCTAGGGCACTTAGAGCTTTAACCTCTGTATGTATCTGTTATGTGATAGGGTAATAGGTATGGGATGTGGCAATAACTAAATTCCAGATAACATGCCACCCCTCATGAAAGATTACGTGAGTTGTCACTCACTTGAGGCAGGGGATGCTGTCTCTCACACTATCTGGAGTATTACTGCGCGGACTGGGCGGCTGGGGCGAGTGCGTTCCCACATCTGTTACACACACTGTATTTTCTGTATCTGATGGCGAGATTACATCCTCCAAGTCACACTGCAGACGCACTTCCAGAGCCTAGGAGAACAAAAACACACAAACAGCCTTTTATAAAGTGCATTTAAACTAGTTTTCTGAAGCCACAAATGATCTTGAAAGAGATAGAAAGCTTTAGTTCTTTAAGTAAATCAGTGTAAAGTAAACACAAGCAACGGTTTGAACAAAATTTTACTTACACCTCCCATACACACAGTCTCACCGTGATAGTGGTGTTGGCATCATGCTTGCTGAAGCGGTACAATATAACATGGGCACTGATGCCCACCACACAGAAGATGCGGCTTTGGGGACACCAGCTGACCATCTGCACTGCGTAGGGGTCTTCCTCCACCATCTCTGCACTGCGGCCACCCTCGCTGCCCTTCACCTTCTCAAACACCTTTGACGTCTTCAGCTTGTAAAGCATCTGCAGTGTGACTGACCAAGAAAGAAGTAATTAATACAGCTTTAAAATCCTGTTATCATGTAAATATAATAATATAACTTTAAATTATTATTATTTTCTAAATAAAAGGTAAATATTCAAAAATTGTCAAAATAACACCTTAATGCTCTCACATATACCAATATTTTTGTGGTTCTTACAGTCCTATCCATCTATCCATCTATCCATCTATCTATCTATCTATCTATCTGTCTATCTATCTATCTGTCTATCTATCTATTTATCTATCTATCTATCTACACCAATCAGCAATAACTTTAATACCACATGACTGGTCTGCTTAGACAGCCCCATACATAGCAAGCTGCAATACACTTGTGTTCTGAGTCCTTTCTATCATAACCAGCAATAAGAGTTTCAGCAGTTTGTGCTACAGTAGCTCTTTTCTGGAATCAGACCAGACGTACCAGCCTTTGTGCCCCATGCATATCAATGAGCTTTGGGCACACATAGCACACTTGCCAGTTCAGTGCTTGCACTTCTTTGGACACCTTTGGTAGGTACTTACCACTGCATACCAGGAACACCCCACAAGCCTGCCATTTTGGAGATGAATAGAATAGATTCATCCAGTCATTTAGCCATCACAAAGACGCCCTTTGTCAAAGTTACTCACATCCTTATACTTGCTCATTTTTCTTGCTTCCAACACACTGTACCGAGATAATCAATGTCATTAATTTTACCTGTCAGTGCTTATAATGTTTTTAATATTATGGCTAATTGGTGTGTATATACACTCATGGGCAAAAAATGGGCAAAACCCCAAATTGAAAAATATCAATATTTTAATGGAGCTAAAAACAAATCACTGAACAAGAATGAAAAGTGTCACTCATGAGGCCTGTACCACAATTTGTTTGTCACAGCACAGTGTTACTGGGGAACCTGGAAACAGAGAAATTCACTAACTGTACATAGTCTCCTTGTATGCAAAAAGTCATTAAGGGAGTTAAATATTTGAGCTGAAATTTAAACTAACAAGCCTTGATGTGCAACATTTTCCAAAATATCTTCTGCCTTTTTTTTCTTAAAAAAACACTCATTATTTGGTAATCTTCTACAAATGACCTCTAACCTGATAACAAGCTCCTAAATAGAGCCAGAAGTGACAGCCACCTTCAGGTACAATACAGCATGCACTCATACAAGTTTCTTGGTAAAATCTGCTCCAGAAATTTTTGCAAGTTGGTGTTTGGCTGATTTTTCACCCGGAGTACAGAGAACTTTGTAAGCTTTGTATAGAGAACTTTCCTAAAAGGTATGACATGGACCTCTAACTGTGAGTATTTGCCCAACAGAGCGAGGTGGCATTGTACACTTAAAGGGTAAGGCACTTACTAGCTGTAGCGTCCCAAAACTTTATTGATCCGTCTGCGTGTCTGTGCAAAAGCAAAAAAGAAGTAGGACAAAGAATAAGTGAACACATCAGAATGGTTGAGAGGAATTGGTCTTGGGAGGAAAAGGGACAAAAGAAAGTCTGAAAGGGAGAAAGAGGCGGCGCAGCATGCATGGCCAATATCATTATTGAATTAAAGGTGCCAACTATGATCCATTTACTAATAAAACAAACAAGGATAGTACATTACTGACTCCATATGAAAAGGAACAAGACCATAGACACTTACAATCAGGGTATTTCTTACCACAGACTGTTAACGTGTATGGTGAGTGACTTTAATCATAATTTGAGCACTGTATACATAAACAAACTGATATTTCTCTTCATAGTTATTACTGCCCCATAATCCCCCATATCCACATACCCTGTGATGATAATCTCTGGATATGTTTGAGAACCAAGCGTCCATGTGCCGCCGCTCACTGGCCACTCCTGACAAGCGAAACACAAGCAACGTGAAAAGCAGCATGATTGTTATCATTACACATTCACCTCTAACTACCTTACCCCAGTGCATGAAATAATGACAACACAGTCATACAGTGCTGCGTAATTACAAACAAATTTCAAAACACAGCTTGGTGTTTTAGCTTACAAGCCAGATAAAAAATATCTGGATATATGAGAATATAATCAGCTAGAGACCTTTCAGACCAATACTGTAGTTTATGTTATGGTTCTGACACAACTAGTCATTACATATAATATGCATTGTTGTCGTGGTTGCTGTCAGTATAATTAAACTAAATTGTAATACTCTCTTCTATCAAAACTGTTTCTTAAATTACACTGCCCACAGAGAATGAGATTTAGCCTTTAATCATGTAGTTTATTTGTTAGATTTGTGCTTGTCCCTGCAGTGTTTGTCCTGGTGATGCTGTCTCAGTGCCAGCAGTCGAAAAGCACATGTAAGGATTTTGTAATGAGAATTATCCATCCCTCCATTATCTATATTGCCTATCTGCTGACTTTGGGCGAGAACCATCATCAACAGTCTATTACAGGGCTAACACAAACACAAACAACCATTCACACTCACATTCACACCTATGGGAAATTTACAGTAGCCAGTTGACCTAAAACAAATGTTTTTTAAGTGTCGGAGGAAACCCAGACAAACACGAGGAGAACATTCACACTCCACACAGAATGGCTACAATTTGTCATGAGGTTCAAATTCGGAACCTTCTTGCTCTGTAATAAACTTATTTTTCAGTTAAATGTGTTTAGAGCTGTTGTTGTTGTTATATTTTTAACCATAGCAAAACCGATTATTGAGAAAAGTGGCCTGGTAAACAAACTCGATCCTCTCAGGCAGAAGGACTGTGAGTCCCTGTAATACACCTACTAATACCATACACATACTGTATGGTGGTCATATTTCTGCACATGTCAATGTGATTTGCTGTGGTCTGGCCTACCAGAGCTAGAAGATTAAAACATATGTCCAAGTCACCGCTCTGTACAAAACAATCCCTAGATAATAAATGAGTGATGGTCCAGTGCTTTCCCATGCACGTGTCCACACAATCATCCATATATGGCTCTGAAATAATGATCAATAAACCCTTCTAAATTTAGCTGCCAAAGCTCACATATAATAGAGACCAGAACATTTCAATCCATTTCAATGTCAAAAAAAGGATGTACAGGAGGAGACCATTTCAGTACCCCAAGATACAATCTACAGTATAACAGTGTAACCCTTAGGGTAACTAAATGCACCTTTTTAAAGACCAAAAGGGTACATATAAATTCCCAAGCATTAAAAAGTCCATATAAATGTTTCAAATAAACACCTTACATGTTTCTGAGACTGCATACAGCTGATTGTATTTAGGCTTTTTTTCCTTTTTCTTTTTACCCCAGATCCCAAATGCCATGGAAAGCTTAATGGTTCTGTTTTGAGGATCATAGTCTGCATGCTAAAACAAGGTATAAGAGGCAGTACTACTGTAATGAGTTCAAATATGGCTGATCTGAGAGGTCTAACAGGGTTAATAATCCAGTACGAGCAGTAACTTATGTAAATAGAAAATATATATGAGGTAATTTACCTTCTGGCTGTAGCCAGTCTTTTTGTGTTTTGCTCCTATTGAGTAGAGCACAGGGATGATGTCAGGGGGACAGTCGGCAAAATACGCTGTGCATGTGACTGGAGACTCATGGATGTCCATGGGGTAGGGGTTCTCAAAAATAGGGAAACTGTTAGAAATGCAAAAACAGAAAACAAGTTGCAGTTTTATCTATAGCCATTAAACTATATGGAGATTAAGCTTTAATTCTGATCAATTACACAAATTATGAAATAAATAAAACTCTAAACTTTATGCAATATATTAAGACATACATGGGCCATAAACAAACAATATCAGCCTTGTGATTAATAATGGTAAAAGACAAATAACATGTATCAGCAAGACGACAATCCCAAACAGGCGACATAGTGGCGTATATAGTTAGCATGTCCACCTCACAGTAAGATGGTCCTGTGTTTGGTTTAGGTGTAAGTGTGAGTGTGAGTTTGACTGGTTGTGTGTCTGTGGCCCGGCAATGGTCTGGCAAGCTGTTCATGGGGTATCCTGCCTTTGCTCACTGTTGGTTGAGAAAGGTGCCAGCCTCCGCTTGACTCTAGTAGGATTAAGCGGTTTGGAAAATGAGTGAGTGAATGAATAAATGAATGAACAATCCCAAGCATTCATAAAACTATTATAGAGATTATTTGAACGAAAAACATTGGCGATGACATACTGGCAAAGATTCCAGATCTGAGTCTAACAAAGCTGAACATATATGGAATTTAATTACTTCACAAATCGATTGTACAAAGATTTCCTTTGGGAAGAGTTACAATCAATTTGGAAAACAGTGCTATAGAGACTGTGGAAAAATGTGGAAAAATAAAATCAGCTTGTTGATATAAAGGCCAAAGGAAGCCATATTAGATACTGACTATTCTGCTGAATTTTGTATTTTCCATTTAAGCAATTTGCTTTTTCTTCAAATAATAAACACTAAAACAATGTGACCTGTAAATTTTTTTTTAAATATTTGTATTTTTTAAATTTTTGTCAGGTGGTCTAAAATCCTGTTACACACTGTACACTATAAGCAATAATATGACATTTACATTTTATACGGGAAGGAGAGGAATTTTGGTGAAGTTCAGGGACACAAAAGAAAAATTATTCACACTTTGTACTACACATTATGCCCAAAAGACCAGCATTAACCTAATTAGAAAGAAGTCACAGATTTACATTCCCTAGAGCTTTAACATGAACATGTACAAAAACGTAATGAGTCTAAGCTAGTTTGAGGCTTCCTGCCACCCAATGTATTCATTTCTTTTCAACAGTGAAAGAAACTTAAAAACATGTCATCTGAATAAAATAGTAGTAAATAGTAAAAAAAAATGTGTAGACATCTGTGGTTGATGATGTCCTGTAAGTGGCTTTGCAGCAATGCGAGCAGCTGGTGTTTAGTGTCTCTAGAGTGCAACTTAAAACACTGCATACACTGGGTTGACCTTGTCTCCATCTTGTAATAACACTATGTTTAAATGACACTTGGGCTGATGCTAATGGGAGTGACAGATCACTTGATGAACTATCCCACACACTTGTAATCATACTTTGCTCTTATGAACATGTCAATCACACCTATGCAAATTTCCCTTGGGTGCTTAGAGGTCAGGGGTGAGCATGTGAGGCCAGCTTCGTGTGTACTTACTTGCTCTGTGTAAGATCAACCACGATGAAGTCTTTTTCCAGTAGCACAACCACTGCGTATGGCTCCTGCACCTCTGTAAGCATGCAAAAAAAAGTTGTGAGCGTGTAGTTCCAACCTTGTACATTTCAGGAAAGGTCATGCTGTTGTACCCCTCCAGCTCACCTTAACAGCATCCGAACACCATAAAATCAGCAAACAGATCTGCCTTGCTCGAGCGTTATCATTTCTTCTAGCTTGTAAAGGTCATTATTTATTTATATTATTTTTGTAATGTTTCATATCGCCCTCATATCCTCCATAAGTGTCATATATGTATTTTAATCGCCTCAGAGGATGATTGCTAACAAGCTGAGCCAATGAAATCCACGGGGGGGAATGCTGGTGTGTTAAGTGCAACATGACTCAAGTACTTAAAATGCCTGAAGTACTCAAAGCCCACTCAAGCACTTCAACCGTAATTATGAATCACATTTGGTCTTTGTTGCAATTCCCAGTCACTTCTTACTTTTAACTCGTTCCCAATCAAAAGAACATTCTAACATATTAAGAAAAACTAGAAGAGTGCAGCACTCCAATGAAGTTCATCAGTTTGTATGTTCGTATGCGCATATAAAACAGAGATGTAAATGACTCTTCATGATTTTTATGACACTGCAGGTCATTTTTAGGTCTTGCTGAGATTTCTATTAGAACGCAGCGTCGGTCTGTTATGATTATGAAACACATGCTAAGACATTTACTGTGCATGGATGGGAATGGCACCGCCTTTCATTTCCTCAATATCATTCATTAAAAGCATTCATTTCCGCTTATAATCCCTATTGAATATTTAAGTGTAATTGCACTTTTGAGAATGTATCTCCGATACTTTAGATTCAGCTCTGAAGCCTGCTTTCCATCTCCACTGATACATTAAAATCACTTACAGCTTCATTACAAATCCAGTCACATTAACTAACATCGCCACTCTCAATTAGATACAAGGATCAACTCACTCAATCACTTCATCATTTCGAGACACTAGAAACTAGATTTAGGTCTAATGAATTGGAAACATTTTTTTTTAATCTTTCAAGCACCACTGGTTTGGAACACAAGTTTATGGCATCCTCCAAATGTCCTATTCACAAACAGCACGTTCCAAGACTCCCTGTGGTTCTCCAGAATGACTCATCAGGACTGCACAGCAACATCCAGTGTTCAGAGAACAATTACAGCTGGCCACAAATAAACACTTTCAAAATTTGTTTAACACTGCAGGTGCTAAAGACCCTCTGGGGATTTGGTGATGTACACCATAGAGTTTATGTTTTACCTTCAGTATATGTGTTTCTTTGTCTGTTGGCATGATTATGCAAAAAGAGGATGTGTGGATTTTGATGACATTAGCAGTGGTGTGGCTTGGGACAAGGAGGATTTAGGAGATTAGATTTTGGAGATAATCTGTATAAAATACTGGGTGCAGCCATTTTTTCAAGGATTCTTTAACATTATCCTGTGAGATAGGATATGCTTTTTGACATTTTACTTCATGGAGACTGGGAGACTGCTAGGCTGGGTGGAGGTTTGTGCCCTTTTGTCGGGGACAGCTCTATGTTTCAGAAGCCCATTGGTCCGACAGCCTATTGGTCCGACAACCCTACTAGGGTTAGGGTTAGGGCTGTTGGACCAATGGGCTGTAACTGTTGGACTACGGGCTGTCGGATTACTGTGCTGTCGGAATATAGGGCTGTAACCCTCTGAGTGCTCTTGATGTTGGTGTTGTTAAGCTTTACTTCTGTACAATCCTGAGATCTTTAACATTTTGAAATGCTTTTATTATTGAGTAATCTCAGTAAATCTCACAATATGATGCTGATTGGAAATCTGAAGTAATTAGGAAGCTGCTAATACATTTTTTATGTAAAAGCTGCAAAATAAATGTTTTATGCTTCATCCCATTACAGATAATTACTATGCTGTTTATGCCACTGTACCGATCATTTCTATCTCTATAATCCATTAACAAATGTCTTTCCAGTGCCAAGCATTTTAAACAGAATGAAAAGAATAAAAACTTTGATGAAATCAATCCAGTTATATTAAGACCATTCTATTCAAGGGGAAAGAGGATATAATTAGTCCAAAGCACAGGAAAGAACTTTGTAATTCATCTCTTAACACAAAAATGTGTGTGTGTGTGTGTGTGTGTGTGTGTGTGTGTGTGTGTGTGTGTGTGTGTGTGTGTGTGTGTGTGTG
>JAOUQZ010000047.1:10542863-10562456 GCA_028564935.1 Neosilurus hyrtlii
TCCTAATTAGGGTCGCAGGGAGGCTGGCGCCCATCTCAGCCGACTCTGGGCGAGAGCAGAGTACACCCTGGACAGCTTGCCAGGCCATCGCAGGGCAGAAACACGGCTATGCAGCCTACTCTTGACGAAAATCAGCAATGGTTCTTTTACATGCCTCCCACCATAGACAGTGAGCCAGCCTTTGATAACCCAGTTAGCTGCACTGGGGGTACAGCAATGAGAACCCGTCGATAATGGGGCTTGAACCCCCGAACTTGGGATCAGTAATCCAGCACCTTACCATCAGGCCACCACTGCCCCATATGACAGCATGTCATGCCTTTTCTTCTAAGTGAAGGAGAAAATGAATGCTGAAAGCTATTGAGCCATCAGCTACTTGATGGCAACCTGGAGGTAAAAGGATTTCCAGCTGTGTTTTAAATGTCATTTGGGCATTTATTTTAGCAACATTGTCATTCATTCATTCCTTTATTCATTTGCCAAAGTGCTTTATCTTAATGGAGTCACAGGAAGGCTGAAGCCTATCTCACCCATCTCTGGGTGAATGCAGGGTACACCCTGAACAGCTTGGCAAGCCATCGCAGGGCCAACACACAACCATTCACACTCACAGTCCTGGGGTCAATTTGGAACAGCTTATTAGCCTAATGTGCATGTCTTTGTGCTGTGGGAGGAAAATTGAGTACCCGGCGGAAACCCACGCAAGCACAGGGAGAACATGCAAACTCACAGAAACACCCGGGACTCAAACCCAGGACCTTTTTGCTGTGAGGCGGACATGCTAACCCCTACACCACTTGTACAAAATAACAATGATAGTGTCTTGCCTTTCTGGAGCTAATATCAGCCCCTTCTGTGTCTCCTTGTATTTTGTAAGACTTTTCTCCACATATTTATTTAAATAAGGCAGAACGGTGGTGCAGTGGTTAACACATCTGGCTCACAGCAAGAAGGCCTGGGTTCAATATCTGGGCTCAGGCGTTTCTGAATGGAGTTTGCATGTTCTCCTTGTACTTGTGTGGGTGTACCCTGTCCTTGCCCAGAGTTGGCTGAAATGGGCGCCAGCCTCCCTGTGATCTTAATTAGTATTAAGTGGTTTCGATAATGAATAAATGGATGAATATTTATTCCAATTAAGCACCTGTTACTATTTAGACTCAAGCATTCTGTGCTATATTTTTAGACAGTACACTGTTTACTTGACTATCTAACAGCTATCTCTTATCTTAAATGGGACACTAATGCATTGCATTCATGTGTCTATACTGAACTTGCAAAATTGAAATGTTTGGCTTCTTAAATATATGCCTGAATACTAACACAGCAGTGTTCCTGCTGAGACCATTGCTATTTTAATTGAAATTGCAGTGTTCAATAAAGCCCTTCTCACATTATATGTATGACAAACTTCCATATGCTGAACTATGTATGTAGACGTACCTGATGTGTTCCAGACGACCACAGAACATTTACTGAATGTCTTTCTAACTCACAGCTAGTGTATTATGGCCATATTGGCAGCGTTTAGGGCAGAGGTCGGCAACCCGAGGCTACGGAGCCTCATGTGGCTTTTTCATCCCTCTGCTGTGGTTCCCGTGGCTTATATTGCTGCCAGACAAATGACTCATTTTGGCCACCAGCAAGCAAGCAATGTATAAATCTACGAAGAGAAAAAGTTTCTGAAGAAAAAAGAATATTTAATGCATCGTGGTCATATTATTTTGCTTTCACTGCTGACAAAACTGATTTACTAGCATGTTTGTTATTTGGTGAGAAATTAAAGCCCCAGTCACATATTGACGATTTAGCCAGCGTATGCCGATGTATGAGAAATTTGGCGGATATGCTGGCGTACGTAGAATAGATTATGGTTTTGTGTAAGTAACAACACGCTGGTATAAGTCATAGTACGGTGAGGTTATGGAATAATTTTCTGCATGCACAAAATTTTTGAGGTATGCTAGCATATGGCTCATACATTCCGCATAGGCTGACTATAAGTTGTAGATAAGTTGCCATAAGTTGTAGGTAAGTTATGCGATTGTTCACACATGTTATTTGTAGGTTACACATAAGTTGAATATGATGTCTAGCGTAATTTAAACCAACATATAACTTATACCACCGAATGCCTAGCATGTTGGCAGTGTTTAGGGCAGAGTTGGGCAACCCGAGGCTACGGTGCCGCATGCGGCTCATTATCCCTCTGCTGTGGCTCCCATGGCTAATGTTGCCGCCAGACAATGACTCCTTTTGACCCCTGGTAAGCTAGTACTGGAATACAAAGAAAAAAAGTCTGAACAAAAAGGAAAGTTGAATGCATCGTGCACAGATTCATTTGCTTTCACTGCTGACAAAACTAGTTCACTGGCATGCTTAATGTGTGGTAAGAAATTACCATTGGAAATTATATTAGAAAGATTTAAATTAGAAATAAAAATCAAACACTGAAAGACATTTCCAGAATAAAGTTCTGTTTATTATGAAATGAAGTATTGCGATCTTTGGCTGCATGACAAAGTCCGGTGGCTGTCCGGTGCTGAAACGGTTTGCTATGTCTGGGGCACATAAAAACTTTTGGAATGCAAAAGGGAAAGGAAGCACAGCCTCGCAGATGCTGGAGGAGGTTTTGCCATTTGGGTGCAAGATGACATTGTTTGCCAGAGATGTACAGAAAGGTAAGTTGTTTCACTTCCCTTCTTTATGTTCGATACATGGAGTGCCTTTCCCGGCACTTATATAAACATGAAAAAGTATGCATTTGAAGTCCAGTTAATCTTTGGATCCACATACTTGTGTTAGCAGTTTTTTCCATCATGAACTACATCAAAAGTATACATCGCACCTCTCTCACAGCCCTGATATGGAGACGCTGTGCAGTGAAGTTCAGGAGCAGAAATCATAATAACCAGGTGAAAGAAATAATTTAATGAGCTATTATTTTGAAAATATATATATTTATATCAAACCCTGAACTAATGCAGTTGTGTTTCATATTCAGGATAATGGATGAATGCTGTACGTCACGTGAGGACATTAAATGGCGGCCACTGAAATAGACATTAACATGAATATGCTGCTGCTGTGAGATTTTACAAAGTTGCTGAACTATGATTTGTTTGGCATGACGTTAATGTTGATACTGCGATGTCTATTGCGGATCTGATTTGAATCAGCAAACAGCAATCTTTTATCACGTGATTAATCATTGGGGATACACTGCTGAATAAGTTAGATTATTGTTGGTCATAAATTGCGAAGGCTGCCAACATGCTAGACATTTGTTGGTATAACTGATATGCAGGTTCAAAGTATGGTAGACACTATATTCAACTTATATTCAACTTATTAGTGAACTTAATAATGTGTGTGTATGATCGCATAACTTACCTACAACTTATGGCCAGCATATGCAGAACGTATGAGCCATATGCTAGGGTACCTCAAAAATTTTGTGCATGCACAAAATATTCCCATGACCTCGCCAAACTATGACTTTGCGTGCTGTAACTTATGCAAAACTTACCCATAACTTATTCGACGTACACCAGCATATTCGCCAAATTTCTCATACATCAGCATATGTTGGCTAAATCTTCAATATGTGACTGGGGCTTTAGGATTTCTTACAATCCATGATATACAGAACAGTTGCAACCACAAAATTCCCAACCTGTTATTTACATCCTGCTCTGAATAGTACATGACTCTCTTTACCCTGGGTTTACACTGGGGCACAATGGCCGCAATCTCCATGATTCAAAAAAAGTGTGGCGCTCCACGATTTATGACCATATTTTGAGCACGATATATAAAAAGGAGACAGGGTGCATCCAAAACATGAAACTTCATGTTTCCATGTTTATCAAGATCCCCTACGATGGCACATCAAGGTTTAAGCTCTACTGTGCTTCTCACATTCTATCATGATTAGAATCAAATCATATTACATCATAATAATTGTGGCAACATTTTTAACAGTCAAAAATTTTGCCACAATTAGTGAGACTTAATTTTTTTTTATTTATACTGTATTAATTCCACAAGGGAACCTTTGAATTGCATTTAACCCATACAAAATGAGCGCACACACAAACAGTGAGCATACACACACTTGGAGAAGTGCCCGGAGAGCAGTTGGGGGTTAGGTGCCTTGCTCAAGGGCACTTCAGCACACTCCCCCATTGCCACACATTTTCCCTGTTGGTTCAGGAATCGAACCAGCAAGCTTTCACTCCCAAAGCTGTTTTTTTTACCAAAAGGCCATGGCTGACCCCATGAGATCATCATGAATCCACCAAGTTCCCTCAACATCCCCATGATTTAATCTAACGACCCCCCACATCATCACTATTCGCTCATATCATGAAGATCACGGATATCATGCCCCTGTATAAACATGTGTGTAATATGTGACATTAAACAAAGGTACATAGTTTGTTTCCTGATTTTTTGTTTTACTCTGGTCATCACTCACACCATGGTGCAGTTTGTCTGTTATATGCTGTTTTCCTGTATGTTGTGTTTTGTAGTTTTTCTTTGCAGACTCATTCTGAAGCTTGTTTTATAGTGGCTTTGTTTCTTCAGGTTTAATTTCTGCTATGTTTAGGGTTCTGACAGGCTGTCTGGATTATGATTATGGATTTGCCTGCATTAACCTTTTCTGCCTGTGATTATTGGAACAGCTTGAATAAAAACAGTACACACTCATGTCCCTTCAATACAGTAGGCTTTATCACATCTATTCCTTTTATTAAAAAAAGGAGTATTAAATGGCTTAGAGGTACCTTTTAATGGAAGATAGAAATATTAATGATGAATAACTCACTATTATCTGAAACATATAGAGTGACACAGGTCTGAATTTTAACAAGCACCATAATGATGCCATTGGATATTATGACATGCATCTAATTTCCCAGTAGGTTATTTAAATTTATTGTCACCTTGTGAGTGGCAGTGATAGAAGAGTGCAGCATGTGGATCGCTCATATAATTAAGTGGCTGGGGGGATTTGGGTGAGTCTGATAATGTAGTAGTCAGGGGTTCTAAGAGCTGCACCAAGCAAATGCTGTGAACCATGGCGAAATATCACTAAAGGTCAAGACCAAGGGGATGTGTATATCACAAGGTTATAGCCATCGCACAATTTCTTTATTAACATAGTGATTCATTATTATCCTTCAAAATGGAGAAAACTGACTAGAATATTTTGAAATCAAAACCAGTGTTTGAGAACCATCTTGTTTTGCAGGAGTTTCTTCAAATTTTACTTTATACCACTGCTGTGCTGTTGCATTCTCAAATGGGTTTGCTCACAATTTTCTATAAAAGTGGCTTTGAAATTGTTAAATACATGAACAATTTTATAAATAACCATACTCAATAACAGTTTCTATAGAAAAAAAACTTAGTATGGTGGACACTCCACATGAGGCTATTACTATACTGATTTTAAATATTATTTACAAAGGCATACTGTCTAATCATTCCTGTGTATGACTATAAACTATATCCAGTAATGCATTTAAGTTGTGGGGACAGAATGGAGTTACCCCTAACCATTACTATTCTGAGGACTACATGGACATGGTGAGCACCCCTTACAGGTGAGTGATGGAAAACAATGTAAATAAATAAATAAGTAAACAAATAAATAAAATTAAGTGTCCTTTAGGGTACAGCTGGTCTGGAGAGAAGATGGGCACAACCGGACATAAATTATGCCTATTAAAACTATGAAAACGACCAGAATGTCTAATTGTTTAATACAAACTCATTTCTCCAAGTCTCCAGTGTCAATGCTCATTCACTCATTCGCTGAACTGAGCAAAATCTATTGAATTAATCCTATTTGGGTCATGAGAAAGCTGGTGGCCATCTCAGCTAACATCCGCAAAGGCGGGATACACCCTGAATAGCTTGCCAATCTATCGCAAGGCAACTCACAACCATTCACACTCAGGGTCAATTTGGAACAGCCAATTAATCTAATGTACATGTCCATAGACTGTGAAAGAAAACCTGAACACCCAGAGGAAACCCATGTAAGCATTGCGAGAACATGAACATACAGAATACCGGAGCCCAGGACTCAAACCCAGGACCTTCTTGCTGTAAGACGGATGTGCTTATCACTATACTACCATGCCTCCAGGTGTCAATGCCTTGTGATTGTAATAGTTTGTCAGTTTGTGTACTTGGGTATTTGCTATTTTGACAGTATTAGTGTGGAAAGAGTATGGCAAGTATCGGGATGGTGTGATCAAAATGTTGAGTGTGCAATGCTGCACATGTATTTCTCTCAATAGTTCCATTCTGGCTGTGTAACAGAAGGGGAAGGACGACCAGCCTGTTTTGCAGCCAGTTACATTGTGTGGATACTGATGGTATTGTCATTTCCAGTCAAAAAACACATGCGTTAATTTTTAAGAGGTGATGAAAAAAGAATTTAGTGGATTATTTCATAAATTCCAGTAAGTGCATGACTTGTCATATTCAGTTTTAGACAACACTACCCTGTCGAAATTCATGCACTGTGCAAGTAAGTATATCATGCGCATAGTGAACAGTAAGGAAATGTACTAATGGGAGTCTGAAAACTGAGACACACTAAGTTTTCCACCATGGGAGAATGTTCAGAATCTTTCTATCTTTATCTCTTTCTCAGAGCTTGTGAGTGCACCACTGCAGCTCTTCTGACACATGGTGTTCCCCTGCAGCAGGGAGGGGTCTTCGCCATGTCGGCGGCAGCATGATGGAGTCCTTTTTGCTGAATCATCAGTCTGATGCTCCAAGGTGCTGATGCTGCAACCGATGCGGTTACTGATAACTGTGAGGAAGTTGAAAAACGTCTGCCCTAAACTTCCACTTAATGCTGCATTTTGTATTTAGGCTGCATTTTGACACACACACCCTAAAACACACACAGCCTTTAATCTAGGTTACAGATTATACTGATCAGCAATAACATCAAAAACTTTAGGACCACTGACAGGTGAAGTGAATAACATTGAGTATCTAATTGTAGTGGCATAAGTACCTTCATAAGGTGGTCCAAAGAAGGACAACCAGTGAACTGGCAATTGTGTAATGGGTGCCCAAGGCTCACTGATATGCATGGGGAACGAAGGCTGGTACATCTGGTCTGATCCCGCACAAGAGCTACTGTAGCACAAACAGCTGAAACTGTTAATATTGGTTATGATAGAAAGGAGACAGCACACACAGTGCATTGCAGCTTCCTGTGTATGTGTCTGACCTAATTGCTAATGTTATGGCTGATCGGTGTGTAACAAAGCTGTAATTTTTAAATTGTTTTGTCTAGCAGAAAGTAAGAAAAGTGTGGAATGTTCATTTCCTTTATAGATCAAGAAAAAAAAAGAGATAAACATCTCCTTCCAAAAATGTTTACTACTCGCTTTTTCAAACTTTGGGTATGCTGCAGTCTCTCTAAAGTATATTTCAGGAGGTATTTGGCTTCTCATACTGTAGATAAGACATGGCATTTCACAGTACTGCTTATGTAGCTAACCTTGTAACTATCGACTGTTTGTCTCTTCTACTTCAGCAGCCTCACAAGCAAACCTGCTTTTTCTGGAGGAGCTGTTTCTACATAACACCAACAGCAACCTAAACATCTAAATATAGAGACTAAGAGAGAGAAAAAGAGAGAGAGAGAAAAAGAGAGAGAGAGAGAGAGAGAGAGAGAGAGGGACTGGGAAGATGGCAAATCATGCCGTTAACAGGTGTCATGGATAATGAGATGGTACAAGTGAGTGGAAGAATAAACAATAGACAGAAACCTCAGCTGGGGGAGTATCCACCTCAACTGTTCACCTCTGTCACGATGAAAGAGCAGATCCCATCAAAGTATTTCACTGCTCGCCACATGATGCCTATTAATGCTCTCTAAAGCAGCGAGGCCCAATGTTAGCCAACATACTTCATCTCAGCTTCCTGCAGCTCTGCATATCTCCTCAACACACATGGCTATTCTGGGCCTCCCTTTCTCCTCAAGTCATCTCCTCATTTAAATATTTCTGCCCTTTTGTTTAGTCAGTGTTTTAATTTCCCTCATCACTGAGTCCCCTGTGTGCTTGTGCACTCGTGGTCTTTTTCACACATAAAAACCTTCCCTCTCTCCTGATCTGTCTGAATAAGCATTTGTGGATGATTCAACATAAATTTCTCTGTTTATGTGTGTGCATTTCTAATCATGGATGCACTGTGACATATTGGTAAGGGTGTGATCACACGGGAGGTCCGATAGAATAGCGATTGTCGCGAGTGGAAATTCACGGCTGTTGCTTTTCATTCTCAAAATGTCCTCAAATTTGTCTCGCGACATTCGCGGCATCGCATTTTGGTCGCCTGGATCTTGAACTCATCGAAAAAATGTTTGAAATTTCGACGAATTTTGCAAAACGTGGTTCTGACGCAGAGTAGTCTCAAACTCTTCTCAAACAGTCCGCACATGGCGTTAGAAGGTCACAAAGTTTTACATGCAGAACTTACATGCAGAAAGTTTGAGGAATGTTTAAGATTTCTTGGCATCTGCCATATTCTGTGTTTTTTGTCATCATTTGAATTTTATAATAGTGCATGAATAAAAAGCGAAGAAAGTTTGAAAACAAAAAGTGAACAAAACACGACAGATTTACGATAGGAGATTTGCTTTTCTTTCGCTAAACATCCGCAAACCAATCACAAATCCCTTGTAAATCAATTGCCTGGTGATAGACGTATTTAATGTTCGCTTTCATATGGAGTCGTAAAACATCAAAAATTGCAAAAAAATCTCTTCACGTCAGTCGATTTTCTATCGCACCTTGAGTGTGAACACCCCCTTAGCATGTCCGCCTTATAGCAAGAAGGTCCTGGGATCATTTCCCAGGCTTGATGAGGGTGTTTCTGTGTGGAGTATGCGTGTTCCCCTCATGCTTGTGGGCTTTCCTCCGGGTACTCCGGTTTCCTCCTACAATTCAAAGACATGCTCATTAGGCTTATTGGCTGTTCCAAATTGACACTAGGTGTGAGTGTGAATTGTTGTGTGTGTGTTGGCCACGTGATGGACTGGGGTGTACCTCGCCTTAACCAAGATTCAACTGAGATTGGCGCAGCGTCCCTGCAACCCTAATAGCATTAAACAGTTTGGCAACTAAATGAATTTTGAATTTGTAATCATGCTGTGAAATGTGTGTGTGTGTGTGTGTGTGTGTGTGTGTGTGTGTGTGTAAATATGTTTGAGTAACTCACTTATTTATTATGCCTTGCTCCTGTGAAATGGCACACACAAGAAATAAAAGTCAGTAGACACTCTCTAGGCTCTGTATCTATGCTAACACACTCCATATCCACAATGTCACCAGGCAGCAGAGCAGTGCCACAGACACAGCACTGAAGTGCCAGAATGGCTCTGAAGTATTGGATTGTGGCACTGATCAGTGTGACAAAAAGCTGAAGGTTCACACAGCAGAGCAATTCATTTTCTATACTGCAAACAATAGCAACAGACTATTTTTGAGAGCCCTCAGTCAAAAAACTCAGAGTGGAGAGACTACACATGCTGAGAGCAATCAGGAGCTGAGATTGACTCCCACAGATCAGGTTCAGAAGATGAAGGCTGACTTTACAGGCTAAGAAATTTCACTGTTCAGGCTTGGACGTGTCTGACCTCTGCAGCGAGAAGAATGGATTCATGTGCCCAGCAAAGCACGATATTTTCTTCATTCTTTAATCTTTGATTTCTTTTTTAAATATAGTTAGTAATGGTATTTATGATGTGTCAGGGAATATACGTTAAATTTACAAGAATAAAATCACATTTAAACGCTAACGTATGGGCACCCTAAATGACATACTTTCAAAAGAAGGTCCTGGGTTCGAGTCTCAGGCTCTCCAGTTTGAATAAGCACTGATGGATGCTTTAACATAAATTTTTCTGTTAATGTGTGCATTTCTAATCATGGTGACACAATGACGTAGTGGCTTGCACATCCACCTCACAGCAAGAAGGTCCTGGGATTGATTCCAATGCTTAGCAACAGCGTTTGTTTGTGGAGATTGTACGTTCTCCCCATACTTGCGTGGGTTTTCTCCAGACACTCAGGTTTCCTCCCACAGTCCAAGGACATGCACATTAGGCTAGTTGGGTGTTTCAAATTGCCCCTAGGTGTGAGTGTGAATGGTTGTTTGCTGACCTGTGATGGCCTAGTGAGTTGTTCAGGGTTTGGTACGCCTTCACCCAGAGTCGGCTCCAGCCTCATCACAAGCCAAGTAGGAATAAATGATTTGGCAAATGAATGAATGAATACCTTCAAAAGAAGTCAATGTTTGTCTTCCAGTTTTAATGCACCCTTACTGTATATTTAATGACCTGTTGAAAATGAAATATACACACGTAATTGTGGGCACCCTTCTAATCAGATATCAGAGCTTGCAACGCCTTTTTATAGACAGCTAGAGATTTTTCTTTTGTTCAAAGATTTTTCATGAAATAAATGCCATTCTTTATACACAGCATTTTCAAGGACTTTCGGTCTTTTTTACTTTTTAGTCATGTTGAAGTCAGGTTAGTGCAAAAGCCATTCCATAAAGCTTCTGCATGAATTTTTGAGGGAGATCAGTGCGGATTTTACACAATTTTTTGGATCAATTTCCTTAATATAAAAGCCAATCTTTTTCCAGATCAGTTTCTTGACTGGCTGAATCTCATTTGCTTTCAGAATGTACAGCTCTTTATTGAAATTCACTCTTCCATCTGGGCCATTGGCTGCTATACAAACCCCGAAATCATAACAGAGTCATCATTATGCTTAACAGCTGACAAAGCGTTCTTTACAGCAAACAGAATTCTTTCTTCTTCAAACATAACTTTGATGTTTGATGATTGTGGTCATATATATATATATATATATATATATATATAAATTTTCTTGGAGAGCCTTTAGTCTTGATTACAGTATGTAATCTCCATGGCATTGTTGCTCCAATTGGTCAGGTAGAGGTTCAGCACCATTATTGTGGCAGTAAAATGAAGTCAGGTGATGACCTGAATGTACTGAATGACCAGGTTATCACATCAATGGACTTTTTCTTCCCTGATGGCACAGATAATGAAACAGAGGTTCAGGAACCATGAGGAATCATTGTTGCCCCAGAGTCCAGACCTTAACCCTATTGAAAGTCTTTGGGATGTGCTGGATTAGACTTTATGGAGTGGTTCAATTTTCTTGTCATCAATTCAAGACATCAGATGAAAAAAATTAACCCAACACTGGATGGAAATAAATGTTGTGATGTTGCATAAGTTTGTTGAAACAATGCCATGGATATTTATTAAGTTTAAACACTTGTGTCCAAAATACATCTGGATTACTTAGAATAAAGGAGCCATTGTCTTTTATGATGAGGTCACAAATAAGGTTTCGCTTCTGCCTATGCAAGTAACACTGTGCAGTAGAATGATGCAACACCATTTCCATGCCTGATTTCTCCAAACCTTCATGTAAATTTTTACTGTCATTTAGGAATTTTGCTTAGCCTTTCTATCTAACATATGCACAATTCTCTTTGTCTTCCAGATCATGCCTTCAGAGTTACCCATGACTACCGTTTACCAATGACATTTCAAACCTGGAAACTGTGAGCTGAAGTGTTTCAATATCTACTTATAGACATTCTCTGCTCTGTAACTTCATACTAACTCCTCAGCTGGATGCTTAGAGAAACCCAAGATTGTTGAGTTTCATTATAAAGTTTGAATGACTTTACCTTCCTAATGAGTTCGCAAGTTTTGCATATGCCATAATTACTCGTTTTATGTTTATACATATAAAGTACTGCGTAGGCCTGGCAAGCTGTCCAGGGTGTACCCCGTCCTCGCCCAGACTCGGCTGAGATGGGTGCCAGCTTCAACATGACCCTTATTAGGATTAAGAAGTTCAGAAAATGAATGAATGAATGACATATAAAGAAGCTCTGCATTAACATTTGCAAAAAAATGTAGGTTTTTTAAACAAACAAACAAACAAACAAACATTCATATGAATTCAATATCGATACTGATTATCCATCAGGGTCGTGGGGGAAACTGAAACCAAACCCAGCGGCATTAACCCAGAAAAAGTCGCAAGTCTACTGCTGGGTGAACACAAATACAAACAATCCACACTCATATTCTTACTAATTAGAGTAGCCAGTTGACCTAATGTGCTAGACTATGGACTATAGGAGGAAACCAGTGCAACTGAAAGAAACCACACAGGATAATAATCAGGGCATGTAAGCATCATACAACATAGATAATGTCCAGAAACATCATGATGATTTTCCACAAAGGTTTCAAAGGTGTTGCGGTAGGAAAGATGTGGGTGGATGCTTTGCAGACTGCTTCGAGGCAGAACACAGGGGGTTTTTGCCTTTCTATGTTATGAATGAAGCACATGCTGCAACTGTGTGTTCCCCTTGATTTTTACAATTTTTTTAGCTCTGCCACAGACTTAGCACTTTAGAAGCCAACCTGCAAACCCCGCTGTGCAAAGGAAAGCTTCCTCTGCCTGAGGTGCTCTTCTGAATAATTAAAGGATCTCATATGATACAGTCAAAGTGCATGCCAAGACATCTCACTCCAGAAAAAAGGCTTTGGAATCCAAGATATGTTAAAAAAAAAATAATATGGCACATGAGGTGCTCTTGGCTGACTAAAGCTCTCTGAAGAACTGTATTTGTGATCTTAGAGCAGATTTGTGAGGTATTTAAAGCGATGGAACCTTGATTAGGTTCTTTCAGTCACTTTTTTATCCATGATTAAATTATTTGCTTAGTCAAGGCTCTAAAAAATATATTTTCCTTTCTTAACCTCTATCGAAAGATCCCTGATTTCTCACAACCTGCATAATAATTGAATTATAATTAATGTTATTAGGAAAAAATGTTAAATATCCCAGTCAAATTCTAAATGTATAAATTTATAAATGTATAAAATTCTTTTATCCTGGTTGGACAGACATGAAGGTGTGACACAAGGCACCATGCACAATACTAAGTTAATCAAATACATTAATAACTGGAATAAACAGATAATGAGTCATAAATGAATACTAACACAGACTGGCGAGCTGTTCAGGGTGTACCCACATTCGCCCAGAGTCGACTAAGGGTCCAGCCTCCTGGCAACACCAGCGGTTTGGCAAATGAATAAGTACATGAATGTAGTTCTTGCTGTTTTAAGAATGATTGCAACAAAAAAAAAAGAGTAGCAAGGTGTGCAAGTGCGCTAAGCTTTTTTCTTTTATGTGGAGCCTTAAACACCAATCAGCCTTAACATCAACATAAAAACACTATGAGCACTGAGTGGTGAAGTGAATAACATTGATTCTCCCATTACAGTGGTGAACAGTCAGTGCTTGAAGTTGATGTGTTGAAAGCAGGAAAAATGAGCAGGTCTAAGGTCGAGCATGACATTGTGATGGCTAAATGTTTGGGTCAATTCATCTCCAAAATGGCAGGTTTGTGGGGTGTTCCTGGTATGCAGTGATATGTACCTATCAAAAGCTTGTGATAGGAAGGACAACAAGTGAAATGGTAAGACTGTCATGGGTGCCCAAGGCGCACTGATGAGGCTAGTCAGTCTGGTCTAATCCCACAGAAGAGCTACTGTAGCACAACCTGTTGAAACTGTTAATGTTGCCTATGATAGAAAGAAGTCAGAAGACACAGTGCATTGCAGCTTGCTGTATATTGGGCTGCCAAGCTGCTGACCAGTCCGGTAGTGTTAATGTCATGGCTGATTGGTGTATATGCTAAGTCTGATTGCTAGCATGGATGACAGAATTCAGCAACATTCCCACCCCAAATACATCTATAAAAGTAATACACAAACACATGCCCAAGAAGTGGCAAACTCATTTTTTTCCCTTTTCTTAGTAGGCTGCATACATTGTTGATTTACTTGCAGAACCACTGCTCCATATAGTGCTGACATTTTATATACACTAGAATCATGTTTTGGGGAGATTAATTGGAAACTTTGCATGACCATGCCGTCCTTCAGCTGTTTTATAATGCGTGTGATTTTGTCATTTTTATTTTTGGCACAACAACATGATAGGAAGCAATCGAACAAAAAAATCGCACTTCATAAAAGTGGCTGTTAACCTCAGTGGTGTTCGGCATAACTAATCATAAGCGTTTCATGAAATGAATAAATACAACAAACCTGTAGCATATGCCACAGTGTATCTTTGAGTATGCTGAAATAATTACTGCTACGAATACTACTCAGTGTAAGGTTAGTCATGTTTTACCCCTCTGTCATAGACTATAAGCTCTTACTCCCCCTCCCACAGCTAACTGTCCTTATAAGACTACTGTATAAGGTGATACCAACACCTCAGTCCCACATGTTTTACTCTGTCAAATAAAGAGCTTGCAAATGTCAATCACCTCTCCTCCTATGCAAAAGACTCCCAGATGGCAACTGTTAGTGACTGAAGGATGTTTAAAATCCCTATATCCTGCTTTCATGACTCGCTAGCTCCTTTACCTTCAAGGCTTTCTTGCTACTTAGACCTCCTCATCGGCGCTCAGCACCGTGTCAAACATTTGCTGGTGTAAGTTAATTTCTCCAGCCAAGAGCACTTGCGCTGATGCTGATTGTTATGAAATGCTTTTGAGGATTAAAGTAATGAAATTTTTATCCTCTCAGCACTTTGCTGTGCTTCTAACTGGAAATCCATACAAAACTATATTTCTGCCTGGATAAAAGACTTCAGATTAGGTGTACAGTGTACGTGTGGAAGGCCTATAGGTTACTGATTAGATATCAATCAGTTCACCATTATCAACTTAACAGTTGTAAGTGTAGGGCTTTGTTCCTATTTATACAACAGCCATGTGTAAAATAACAAATTTAAATTTAATGCGTGTTTGCTCCATTGAGAGCAACAGGAATATCCGCCACAATTGTTCCTACCATTCATGAACATTCTTATAACGTTGCTCACAGGAAACAATCAAAATGACAGACGTGATCATGATCTCTGATTGGTTCCCACTTTTCTTCTGCAAACAATGCACCCATAATACTTTTTTACTAAATGGATGAATATTGCGCGGATCGGTTCGCCACATTTTTTGACGACTTTGAACCGTACACTAAGTATTCGTCCATCAGTGAGATACCAATTTGCAATTTATTGACAACGTTCTAGTGGTCTTTTGGCATTAATTTGGTGACTAGATGATGAACAGCTCACAAACAGTCGGCGAATCCCTGCTAACAGTCAGAAACACCTGTGCCAATTGTTCTCTGACTGTTTGCCAGTAGCTGTTATAGTCTTTATATAGTGTCATGGTCACATGATGGTCAAGTAGCCACACACGTTCACCAACTATATGTAGAGTTTATGAACTGTCCGTCAAGTATTCTACAAGTATTTTTCAACAAGACGGCACATTCCTAAGTAATTGATTCCTGAGTGATTAAAGAATAGTTGACGAACAGTTGGTGATTGTGGTGAGTATTTGAGGGCCATTTGGTGGAAAGACATGTTCGCCAATGATCTCTCAAAACTTTGAACATGATCAAAGCTGCTTGGTAAATCAAAGTGAGATCAGCGAATGGATGGCCAACATGCGACTACTTGGACACTGTTTGCAGAGTTTTTGTAAAATGAATGCCGAATGTGTCAAATATCCCAACTGTTCACAACCCAGTGAGATATAATATAATAATGTCTAATAATAATGACTTATTTATATATCTGCTGCGTAAAAGTAATAGTATAAAGTGTTGCACTAAATATCAGCATTTCTGTAATTCAAAGGTGTATATTCATACTTAGCACTATCTCCACAAAGTCTGTCTATATTCCTTTTGTTGTTTGGGTTCATGGGTAGACTGAAATAAGATAATAAAAGTTCTTTTCTTTCTATTTCTTTGATTTGACAAGGAGACAAAATGCATATAAATATCTACAATATACAAAGATACTAGTTAGCTTAGTGTCATCATGCCCTGTGTGACTGATGGTCGACAAAAAATGCTAACTGTGTAGCACAATATAGCTGTTCTCTGTCAAAATCTGTAACATTTACTTTTACATCTGTGTGAAATGGATGGCCTATAGAACAACAGCTGAAGAGGGTCCTGCAACCCTCTATTGTGTACTGTCCCTACAGATAAGGAGCATGTGAGTATGTATATCATGACCACTGCTTTTAGAAAAATGTGTATAGTAAATGCTCGTACTTACAACTCTATTGCCTTGTTCCACATGATGACATATCCGGATAAAATAAATGACTCGACGTTGACAATGTGTGTGTTTCCTCGCTCCGTTCCAACGTAAAGCCATTTACTCTGGAACGGAAGATGACAAAATGTGATCCTAAAAGAAAGAATAGAGAAAGCATTAGTAAATGTGTGCAAATGTGAGAGAGGGTGAGTCTGTCGACACAAGCAGAGCTCATCAGATACATTTCAATGATTATAATTATCATTTTACCTTTAGAAAAAACATTAGTACAGTATATACCTTCTCACTGTTTCATGACATATGAGTTTCAGTTTTACCTCATTACACCAATCTCATTGTAGCTAATTACATGGTAGTGTCAAAGTTGAATGAATCTGTATAGTAATTATAAGGAATGTGTTATTTTAATTCAAACCATTACCAATACAACTGTTTCAAATGCCTTAGGTGCAGCTGAACAACTGAAGAAAAGACATTTTAAGACACAACAAGCAATGTCCTGGATGGATCCCATGAATTACAACCACAGTGCATATACAAAGTCATGTTAAGTTAATTATACACAATTATATACAAATGCATCAAGATACAAAGCTACAAACAATGCAGACTCTCAATTCATGAAGAAATTCCTAAATGTCTTCACCTCAACATCTCCAATCAGTGAGATGTGCCCCATGTCTCGGTCACAAGAGATTTAATGCAGCAGTTCCTATCTTCTTCTTTATCAACACAACCAGGACCTTTCAAACCATCACACAAATCCAACCCAAGTAACCAACATGTTATCTAAAATGATTTCACAAATGATTTGACTGTAGGTGTGCGAATAATACAAAAATAGAAGTAGAATATATGGAGGGAATGCTTTATTCTTCTTATACCACAGCAGCTTGCAAATAAATATATAAGTTCTTAATTATTAAAGAATGACAGGGGTGGCACGGTGGCATAGTGGTCGAGAAGGTCCTGGGTTTAAGGGGAAGCTGGTGCCTATCTCATCCAACTCTGGGTGAGAGCAGAGTACAACCTGGACAGCTTGTCAGGCCATCGCAGGGCAGAAACACGCTGACGGCAATGCAACCTCCTCTTTGGGAAAATCAGCAATGGTTCTTTTACATGCCTCTCTCCATAGACAGCAAGAGATAACCCAGTTAGCTGCACTGCGGGAACAACAGTGACAACCCGGTGGCAGTGGGGCTTGAACCTCAGACCTTGGTATCAGTAATCCAGCACCCTACCAACGAGCCACCACTGCCCCAGATCTTTTTATTCTGATTTATTTTTTCCTTTATTCCCAAGTACTTAACTGTTGATGTAGAAATTATACAGTATTAGAACTGCATTAATATAACCCTGTGCCTTGTCTTGTAGTCAGCCCTGCTATTTTTTTTTTTTTTCACAAGAATCTTGGATTAATCTGAACAATACTATAAATTTCCCAAAGACTCATTTTAACCCTAAACACATCCATCTTCACACATGGCGTATACCTTTTTTTGAGGAACAACAAAGTGCAGTGCTTTGTCACATCACTTGTGGTGCCAAAACATTTGGCTACGCTTGGCGTTTCATGTCAGTTGAGCGCCAGTCCCAGTTGGGTGTGGGTATGTATATTTTTAGGATGCTACAATTAATTAGAGCACCACTGCCCCAAGATAAAGTAAAGCTAATGAGATACGAACAAGATACAACAAGAGAAGAAACTACCAGAAGGGAAACTTTTAGAAAAGGAACTTGTGCTTTACAAAATGCAGCCCTGCAATGGCGTGGTGAGCTGTCCAGGGTGTACTCTACCCTCTCCCAGAGTCGGCTGAGATTAGCGCCAACCTCCCCATGATCCTAATTAGGAATAAGCGGTTCAGAAACGAACAATTAAATGCCGTTAATTGGTTAACAGAATAACAATGTGATTTAAATCCTGATTTAATCACCCATTTAAACAAGAGCATTGCCAGTCATCAAATATTGGCAGTTTCATACTTGGCTATTGTTGTTGTTGGAAATGTCCCCTGTGGACCAAAAGACATGAAATAGAAAGATAATTAAATACCAGGCTGCTGAATTGCTAAATATAACATCTAATACACAGTCTAGGGGTGCAGCATCAAAACCAAGAATATTAAGGTGCATGGTTTGTTTTTATTAATATTACTTTCATTCATTTACTTGACAGAGACAATGGACAGTTAGCAACTGCCCAAGAACTAGATAAAGAAGCTACATGTCATCTGCATTCACTGGGTAGTTAAAAGTAGGCAAAATTGCAAAATAGTTTACTGCAAAAGTTAGATTACAGTGTCCAATTCATAACTATTATAAAATACAACACATAAGAGACCCAATGATCACTTGATTAGTTTAATTTCAGCCATAATTTTAACTGTAATTTAAAACCGATAAAAATTTGAACAATAAACAGATACTTCTAGAAATAGTATAACAAATTTTTAATACTCTAAAGGAAAAGCTGGTCAGGTGGAGGTGGAGGAGTGAGATTACGTATAATTTTATACATTAAATAGTAAAATGTTTGCATAATTAATAAAATTATCAAAAGTCAAAAGGTTAGTCATTCATTTTCTAAGCTAGTTAATCCTAATTAGGGTCGTGGGGAGGCTGGTGCCCATCTCAGCCGACTTTGGACAAAGGCATAGTACACCCTGGACTGCTCGCCAGGCCATCGCAGGGCCAACACACACACAAAACTATTCACACTCACACCTAGTGGCAATTTGGAACAGCCAATTAGCCTAATGTGCACAGAAACACCCAAGTCCAGGAATCGAACTCAGACCATCTTGCTGTGCTGCCCTGTCTGAAACTTTCAAGGTGTATTTATATCAACTGTACACTGGCTTGAGAATTGTTCCCCCCAGAGTAGGACAGTATGACTTGATATGAAAGCATGATAAGTGTGCTAAAATCACAGAGTGTTTGAGTGGTGCTTTCTAAACCCAATTTTTGGGTGCAAACTGAACTCGGAATTATATTGGATGGATGCATTGAAACATTTTGTTTGGTTTTGCTTTATGAATGAAAACAGCTCCAAAGGATCCACAGCAGGATAGAGTGATGCATGCTTAGACTGACTGACAGCTCATAGTCGAGTGTAGAAATGGTATCAGTGTAACAAACTACCACTTAAATCAGTATTTTATGGAGTGGACACAAAACAAGTAGTAATGCAAACAGTGAAACGTACTGTCTCAACTACGCGTAGTGCTTTTAAACTAAATATCAGCACTCCATTAGGCTTGCTCATTAGGGATGTGTAGGGGGTTGTAGAGAAAAATTTTTTAGATTCCTCCCTAATTTAATTTTACTATGT